>SOPF01025499.1:0-28731 GCA_012979155.1 Hypericum perforatum
AATAATTTTGATGATTCAGAAGAGAGGCAAATAACATATATTACTCAAATAAATGTGTTTCGTCTACTTTATTATTTTTAATCTGTAATATTTTGAGTTAAATATTATATTTCAAATATGACATTATTGCCAACATTGAGAGTTATTCCAGCGTTGATGCCGAATTTTGGGTCACTTGTTATGATGTTAACCTTGTTAAGCCCCTTGACGTTACTAAATTTATAGTGAATTACTATAGTGTCGATGTCGAACTTTGGATCGTTTACTATTACGTTAATCTTGCTAGTTCTGTTGGGGGTTTTCTAAGCTCTTTGGGTACCATTCGCTTCAACAACTCCCAGAATATTCGATCTTTAATGTTAAGAGGGAAATTCTCACTAAAATATTTTTCTCTTTTTCACATTGACCATGTATAAAAAATTTGACAAAATTGATAATCACAATATTACAAGAAATTGATTTTTTTTTGTAATTAAGATATAATTGTCCATCATATAATACACTCACCACCCCTCCAACTTAACCACCAAAAAAGTTGTATAGTTTGGTGTCAATTGGTGTGTCTACTTTATTTTGCTTCCAGAATATACACCAATTCGCCTAAATGTCGGTTGCTTTTTCTGAATGTCACGATTGTGTCGTAACCAGGACAACGAGATTCTGCCTGTAGCTCCTCTCTCGGCGACACCGCAGCACTCTGCTCTGGGCCCACCCAAGCCATTTTCAGCCCACGCGTTGTCAAATGTCAACCGAACGAATATAACATGTTTTTTCCTCCTCCACTGAGACGATTAAACTATAATATCCTTGTGATCAAGATCAATTGTTGCGGAGCTGACGATGCCAAAAAAATCCGTAAAAAGCTTACGCATCCAAAAACCCATAATTAGGTCACGTTGTAAATGATCTTATTATAAACCAAACTGCAGAGGTGTGCAATATAATCAACCTAGCTACGACTATATATTTTGATCAATTATTTTAGTTTATTCAGAAATTCTGAAGTGAAATCTTAAAACACATCAATATTAGAAATTTAATCGAAAAAACGTATATCACAACAAATCCTTAAACAATACATATTTAAATTAATTAATTCAGAAAATACGAACTGTACAGCGTAGCCAAAATTGCCGATCTGGCTCCGCCATAAAAAACCAGGAAAAGAAGAAGCGGGTCAGGTCTATAAGAACCTTATCACAAAACCCACCAACCTAACCACCTCCATAATGGGGTATAAAGATTGAAAAGCTGACCTTAATTTAATATACAAAACCCAGGATTTATTAATATCCCAAAAAAAAATGAAATATAAATTCCCAGAAAAGCTAGCCATCACCGTGTGTCCGTGTCCACAAGAAAGTGGTCAATCCCGGTGGACCGACCTCTTCTCCGCGCCGCGCCTTTAAAAATCATTTTTGTAACTTATAATTTGGCGAATTTTCTCCCAGGTAACAAGTGATTTAAAATACATTAAGATATGTAGTTTTTTCTGTTGGCACAATGGTAAGAAATTTATTTTTACAGTAATTTTTTGGAACATATTCCTAACTCTAAGAATAAAAGAATTCAAAAAGTAAAGAAGACGAGAGAGAAATGTTGACTTACTTACTCATGGGAGATATTTATAATTTATTATGTTTTTTCCTTTTTATTTTGCAAGAGCTGGAGAGTATTTTTATTAAAACAAATTAACTAAGAATTTCAGGATTATTAATCGGAGATATTGATGTCATTGGATTGATGAATCTTAATTTTCGTGATACTCGGATGAAAATAAATCAAAATATAAGTTACCAAATCGAACTTTGACCAGTACAGGTGGAACCCCGAGGACTTCCAATTTGGCTCCCCGATAAAACCACCCAGCCAGGCTGTCATTTTCGCGGTAATCAATAATTTTAAAAAATCCTCCGATAATTAGTAAATCGGGTTGTTTCCTCTTTTATTCCCCATTTTTGGATCAATCCCATTTCCTCGTCCCTTCGGAACCTTACTTAGCCGAAAAGGAAAAAAAAAACAGATTTATATATATAAAGAGAAGAGGAAAAGAAAAAACCAAATTCTTCGTCTTCTTCCTTCCTTCGTCCAATATATTTATTACCTTCCGCTTCTCTCCTCCTCCTCCTAATCTTAACCAACACGTTTCCTCTTCTTTCTTCTCTTCTCCTTTCTTTCAACGACCGGTCGTTTGATCTTATTTGTTTTGTGATGGCGGAAGAACAGCACCGATGCCAAGCGCCGCCGGAGGGTCACCGCCTCTGCGTCAACAACTGTGGGTTGTTCGGGTCTCCGGCGACGATGAACCTCTGCTCCAAGTGCTACAAGGACCTCGGTCTCAAGGACCAGAGCCTCTCGCCTTCGCTTCCTCTCATCCTTCCTTCCTCGGCAACGTCTTCATCCTCGTCGGTGTCTCCTCGGCGGTCGGAGTCGGAGGCTCTCCCCGGGGTGGCGAAGAAAGAGGAGGAGGTGGTGCCGGCGGTTAAGGCGGCCAACCGGTGTGCGTCATGCAGGAAGCGCGTGGGACTCACGGGGTTCAGGTGCAGGTGCGGAGACACGTTCTGCGGGGCCCACCGGTACCCGGAGAAGCACAGCTGCGGCTTCGACTTCAAGAAGGCCGGCAGGGAGGAGATCGCCCGGGCGAACCCTCTCGTCGTCGCCGACAAGCTCCAGAGGATCTGATCTGAGCCGTTGTATTGTGGGGATGATGATGATTCTGGACCGTCCGATCGGGAGGATTTGTAATTTTAGACCCAAAATAATTGGGGAAGAGGTCAAGGAAAGTCTTAACGCGGTTCTCCGTCGTCGTTTCGCGCGGTGGATCCAATGTAAAATTCGGGGAAAGGAACTGAGCTGGCGCGTTTCTATTGGTGCAAAAATTAATTTATCGTTTCCTTTTAAGATTTCCACTCTATTTAGTTATTTAATTATTAATCTGGGGTTGGGTTTGTATAAAATGTGCAATTAGTCATGTACCATGAAAGCAATAATGCTTAATCTTTTATGACCTAGCTTGTAAAAAAAAAATTTGAAAATTGATATTTGATTCGCATGTAAATCCCAAAGAAAATGAAAAATGAAAAAATCGGCCTGGTGCATTGGAGAATTTAATTTTGATTTTTCAACCGCGTCGATTTGTTAATTTGAACGGTCAGAGATAAGAATACTAAATCCATCCAACAAAGGCCTGAAAAGACTTTTTTGCTTTATTCCAAAGTGGACCGATTAGAGATGGTGAAATTGCCGTACAAGTGGAACTTGTCGAGTTGTTTCTGGCGTCTTCCTTATGGGAAAAGTCAACACGTTAAATATAAATGCGGGGCTGAAGTTTACTAATAAAAATTTATTGTTATTCATTCTAATATAGGTTTTTAACCAGAGGAATACTTACTTTTGTCTAAGATTGTTTTGCTGAAAACAAAATTATACATACTTTGGGCTCGAAATTTGTAAGAATCGGCATTATAATTTATACCGGTTGAAGGAGAGGAATGAGGACAAGTTAGGGATTCGGCCTTTCTGAGGAGGGAAAGTAGGTGTATGCATTGTTTCGAGTCGGGAGCCATTTTGCCTTTGTCCATGAATTTCGATAGTATTTGTTTTTGAGATAAGAAGCCTTATAATACCCGACTGCTCATTTCCAAACGGTAGTACATGATACTATTGGCCGTCCGGCCGTGGACCGAAGTCTCGTCGCTAGCTTTCGGACATTGAAGTTCTAGAATTTGGATTTTTTATGAATACCTATTTTGGACCTTTTTTGTGACGTTATATTTTGGACCGTTGAACAACCGGCGTTGAGATGGTGTATCCGCTTGCAAAGTTTGAGAGACTTTTCATCACAATATTTTGGTTGGATGGTATTTTCTTAGTATTTTTTTACCAGGTTAGTATGAAAGTATTTGTCCAGATTTCTAGTGTTATTAATTTCGACATATCTAGTTAAGATTTTATGCCCGGTTAGTATTAGAGGACATGTTATTGAGATACTTGTGGAAAAGATTTTATTCAAAGTAAAATTTTAAGACGGAGGTGGAAGTTGTCATGATCGAGCACGAAACTTACGTGAAGAAACAGTGAAACACATACCGAAGATAAGGAAAACAAGTTTGTGAAAGCAATTTAATTTTAGAGTTTGATTTTCGGATTTGCGTCAAAAAATTGAACTTTAATTTCCATTGTAAATCACATTGGGCTTGACATGTATGGATATGAAGGTAGAGTTAAAGAGTTCTTTGGTTTTGGATTAATTGGTCTTAGTAGTATATACATAGATTTAGGCTCGAGATGTAATATGTAATATGTTTTTTTTGGTGGAATATGTAATATGTAATATGTAGTGTTCGACTGATGTAATATGTATATTCACAGAATAAAGTGATAACCGTCTTGACTCATGAATATAGGTTTTTTTGACCGAACCAAATAATATTATATGTTCTTTGTCTTTCTATCTCCAACTCATACCAAATAATATTATATGTTCTTTGTCTTTCTATCTCCAACTATTTGTTAGGAGGCCAAGTGACCTTTGGTCCAGCGGCATAAGGGTGAAGAGGGGTTTGGAAAGTCCAGAGTTCGATTCCTTGCGTTGTAATAGAATAGGTATTAGTATAGGAACTAAAATAGGAACTAAAAAAAATTATTTGTTATGAGTATCTAATACATATGTGTTTACATTTACGCTACCCTAACATCATCTTTTCCGGATCTCTTGCTTGATTAATATTGGATTATCTTGCCCATATATTTTGCCTAATTAGAATCCATCAACTCCTTCTTAATTTAGTCCGTGACTGTTATTATTTGTATCCATTTTAAGATCGAGAAATTAAAAGTTATTTTCGCATCTCCTACTCTTCCTATATTTCTGTTAAATTTTCCGATTTTAATTTCCTCACTTTCCTCGTACGTTAGGTCCGAAAGTTCAAGAAGACTTAACTCGTTTTTGACTTTTAGTTTAACGCATAAAATGAAAAAGGTATTGACCAATTCAATTTGCTCCTACCTTTATTGGGTGGCAGGGGAAAAGAAAGTGCCCCGGAAATTACCGAAGCTTCTTTTCTCTTTTTAGCTAAATTTCTTTCGTCCTTATTCTTTCTTAATATTTTTAGAACGATCATTCAAAATTTGTCTTTGATTTAGTACACGATATAAAAGAAAATTAAGTTACATGTTATATAATGAGAACATATACATTCTAAACAATAAACATATTATAAAATAAAAAATATAACCTAATTTTATATCACGCCAATTATTGAACCCAGGCTCTGTAATTATTTTGGAGCTAAAAATTAATTTTCACATTCATGCTAAATTTCAAACCCTTCCAACAATATCCTTCTCAAACTGCATGATGCCAACGTTCGTTTATATGACATGACACAACATGAACACAAAATGTGGACAATATCAGTCTCTGAATACGTCCGCATAGAAACTTGGGCTTATAGCTCGTCTTTCACTTCTTGTGTCTGGTCCGTAACAGGCCAGCAATGCGAGGACTTGACCAAGCTGCCAAGCCATATTTCATCGGCCATGACCGAGTCAGACTCGTTGTTGCGGTGCCACGACCAGTGTGCCTTCGTTTCGTCCGCCACTATCAGACGCCCATGTCCGAAGCTGGCCTCCCGAAACAACGAGAGTGGGGATGCAGGCTCCTTGTAACTACATTTTGCAATCCAGACATCAGACAAAACAAAGAAGAAAAAACAGCGTAAAAGAGTAACAAGATAACCAGATGGATCACTTCATTAATCATTAGTGAATTTTATGGGCTTGGAAATCGAAAGATGGAAAAGATAGCCCACGGAAATAGTCGGGAAGCTAACGAGCCTATAAATAAGACTAGGTCCACCGAAAGTTGGCCAGACCCACAGCCCACTCATGTATTAACAACCAGGGTTTTAAAAAACGACCCGGACGTCCCCGGATTTTGGTCCGACCTCTGGGTCAGTCGGTCCAAGTGGCACAATCACCAGTTGGGTTGGATTTATTTTCTTTTAATTTTTTGCAATATTTTGAATTATATGTGTATATAGGTAAATAATTTATATAATAAATTAATAATAACATATAAATATACTAATTTTTATAAAAATATACTAAATAAAATATATGTACAAATAGATAATCTCGAATAAAAGATAAAATTAATAATTTTTTAAAATTTTCTAGGTAAAACTGGAAACTGGGCGGTCCAATCAGAAATAGGGTGGTTCGCCCAAAGAACAGTTTATTGACCAAAAATGGACCGCCTATGGAGCCAATTCGCGGTCCGGCTGGCCCGACTGCAAGTCGGACTGCATTTTTAAAACCCTGTTAACAACTCCTATATGCCCATCTTTATTCCTGAAGTTTCGCGCCAGTTAAATTTCAGTTTAGTACCATGTCATTTGAGGAATATAATATTTTGTATTATTAAGAGGAGGGTATGAATTAAAACGTTTATTATCACTAATTAATTTATTTTTCAAAGGGATAAGAGAACCTACTGCATGGCGAGCCCTTCACGATTTCCTCCATCACCGATTGTTATGTACACCGGACCACACGGATCAGCTTCGTTATCGTAAATTCTAGTCTGCAATAGATCAACCATAATCTTGTCATCACAAAAAAAAGACTTCTACCTATAGTTTGATAAATATTCAATACTAAGTTTACTTATAATAAAAAAAATATTAAATAAATATAATAATACAAAAAGAATATGTTTAAACGTAAGAAATAAAAGACAATTAGGGGACTTACAAAGCGCTCGTAAGCATGAACATGGCCAGCAAAAACGACGTCGACTCGCGCGCGGTACAACAACTCCTCCATAGCCTTCCTCATCCTCTCCCCTTCACCCTGGTGTGCGGTATTCGTATTATACCAAGGCGCGTGCACCAAAACCAACACCCACGGCGTCCTCGTCCTATCCACTCGCGCCAGGTCACCCTTTAGCCACGCGTACTGCTCGGACCCCTCCTCGAACCCCGTGTAAGAACCGAGCATGATGACGTGGACTCCGCCGCCCGCTACGTCGAAGGAGTAGTAGAGGTTGGACGTGGAGTGGCTCTCCTCGTAGGGCATCTTCCACCGGGCGTTGTAGGATCGGAAACCGTCGGAGGCGACGATTGGGAAGATCTCGACCTCGTGGTTGCCCTCGGTGACCATCCATGGGCGGGCGCTTGCGAGGGGCTCCACGAGGCGGCCGAAGGAGTCCCACAGCGGTTGGATTGTGTCGGCGTAGGAGAGGTCCCCTGGGAGGAGGAGGACGTCGTAGTCCCGGCTCGAGATGTGGTCCAGTGTCGAAGTTGTCCATTCCGTTTGTCCAAGATCGCCTGCATTAGTGTCCGTTACGTTAGATGAGGTTGATCCGATAGACTTTCGTATAATAGCGTCATATTAGCGTCATAATAGTCTGATTAAAAAGTTGGTGGATTATTGGACTGGTTTAAGATTTTAAAATTGATGTTATGCCAATATTATACATCTCAAAAATTCAACGGTAAGTTTTGTAATATAAAATGATTGATTGTCACTTCGGTAAGATTTTTTTACTAGCAGAGTTTATTAATGATAAAGACAATATATATAACTTACTTGTTGCAATATTTAATTTTACAAAGTTATGATTTATGACCTTGTTAAAATTCTATGATAATAAAATCAGTTTAAAAGAAACTAACGGTGGGAGAAAAGTACTTTAATAGGTAAAAATCTCATCTATAGAATTAATTCTACACCTAAATTCGCCAAGCTGATTAGCATCTTTTATATTTTGAATTGTCTAACACGTACTCTTAAAGTCTTACTCTGTCCTTTTCCATGTGAGATCGGACAAAACGTGTTTGCCTGGCCTTTCCTTTGAGAGGATAGAATAAGTGAAGCTCCAAAAAATTGTCAACTGGGTGGCCAAGCCCAAGTGGACTAGAATTAGTTAAACACTTTGGCCATTTCATATATCTAAATTGTGGAGTTTCCTATCCACGGACATACCTATTTCACAACTTATGATTAATTCTCCTACTTCAAGACACGTCCTTGATATTATATTACTTAAGCATGATTAATTAATTGGGAACCTGTTACAAGGAATGACGTGTTGTCTTATAATGGGAACCCTCATATACAATTCAAATAGCTGAACTTAGGCTAAATGAAATATCGGAGGTACAGGGTTAATATATGTTGAGCTATGAGTTTTACTTTTGTTCCATGAGAATGAAGGAAAATAAGATGGTAAACATTAATTTATTCATTTTGCAATTTATCTGCGGCCAATAATTAGATTAACCTGTGAAAAATATTGTTTATACAAAAACCTCCGTATAAGCAAATTTCGTGAAAACATTACCCTAAAAAAATTGTATACACGAAACTGCTTCGGTATAAGCGAATTTCGTTACAGCATTGCCGTACTCTCCCCTGGCTTATTGTCTATACGGAAGCACAACCTTTTTTTTCTAATTGCCGGACCAAACTTCTCAAGAAAATGCACCTTGCTTACGCAATTGTTTGTAGCAAACAACTAAATAAGTACCAAAAAATGATACATTGTCTTATGAAGAAATGTCATATATGTTTGATTTTAATTTTCTAGGTTTTCTTAGTTAGTAAATACGCGTATTGAACGCAATTTATACCAATACCAACATAACTTTTAGAAAGACACAATATACTATACCTCAGTAAATTGTTCGCGGAACTAATTAATTGGTTTCGACAAATGTGCGGCTAGCCGAAAAGGAGCACAAGTAGTTTTTTGCCTAGGTTTCTAACTTAGGGCTCGTGGGACATCATCACATGTTTACTTTTTTAGTATAAAGTATAAACAAACCTCATCACATGTGAACCTCTAAATGTAAGTGGTCCAACCCTGGATCGACGAGATACCAAAAGCTCTTCCCCCATATTCCAGGATCACTATTTACCTGACTTTTCAATTTGCCGAAATTAAGAACACGTCTAGTTGCAAGTGTTGTGAGTGTCAGAAATTTAAATATAAGACTTGCTGTTGGCTAACGCGCACCATTAAAAGACTCGTTGGGGACCATTAGTTTTTTATGGTTCAAAAGAAATCTCAACTCGTAGAGATAATTAAAATAAATTTCGTACAATACAACACATATAATTAACCACACAATTATAATAAAGAACTAAATAAAATTAGAACTTACCTGCGACTGCAAATTCCAATGGCAAAGTGGCCGGGGGTGTCCGGAAGGAGAACTCCGGCCCAACTCCGCCGCACCGGTAGTAATAGTTAGTTTTTGGCTCTAAGGGTCCAATTTTGACGTGGTGTATCTTCCCCGACTTATAAAAGAAATAACTATACGTAGTGTTTTCTCCCTCAGCCATCGCATCGTACTTCCCTGGTTCCATCCCGTATTCCACCATCGACGTGGATTTCTTGTCGTCCGTCACCCACGACACCCTGACGTGGTCTTTCCCGGCGAGCGAGATATGCACCTACGTAAAATATCGAGTTAGAACACTGTGAACGAAATATACGTAGTTGATAACAGATGTTAATGGACTACAATGAACGAAAAACACCTGTTGAGGTTCGGATTCGGATCGGTCGTGAGGAGTATGGATAAGTCCCTTTGCAGGAGGACGAGAGAAACCATTCTTTTGGGCGGAGGAGGAGGAGGAGTAGCTCACGAGAAGCAAAAATATTACTAAACCATGGGAGGTGAAGCGAAACATCTTGTTGTTTTTGTGACTGGTGAAATTATGGAAATAATTAGTACAAACAATGGATGCCCAATAATATAGAGAGAGATAACTTTGGGATGATTAAGAAGAGAGTTTGTGTGCTTTAGAATTTAATGTGATTTTTTAAGTAAAAGTCGACTCTAATGGCGTCAAGTAACCAGATGGGAATTCTTCGGGATAATTTGCTTTGGAGATGACGTTGGTGGATGTACATGTGATGTGTCATGTGTATTTTATTTGTTACATTTTGTTATGCTGACCATGTATACTTGTATCCGAGGAGTACCCAAATCCAACAAGAAATTACATCATGTCTTGTTATTTATAAGTCGTGTTGGATTGAGTTCTTAGAAATACAATAGTGTTAAAATATTAATTGAAAAAATTGTTTACTATATTTTAAATATTTTATTCAGATCAAAATTTAAATTAATCAACCTAATAATTGTCAAGGTACCATTGGTATAAAAGATTCTAAATGTCATTGGATGTCATATAAATCAAACTTTCAAGTTGTATCTATCCTCTTCAAACATATACAACTTTTAAAAAACTATCCAATTTGATTTTTTTTAATTTTTTGTATCAGTGAAATCCTGCAAATAGTAACGAGTCATTTCCAATAAACTTCTAAAGTACATAAAAACATTATATTGAATCCAGAAATATTAGCATATTAGTATTGTAACAAACATGTTTCTTCTTTGGGATTTAACATGCAAACAACGTTAAAAAAAATATCATCTTTGCAACGTTAAGTTTAAAGCCGAAAAAATAAAACCTTACCTTACTAATAAATAAACTTCGAAATTGTTCAAAACAATAACATGAGATTGTATCACAACCTTTTAAGAATCTGTTGTTAAGTTATATACATAGGCAAAAAGATATTTATGTCTCAGTTAATATCTGGTTGGTTCTAATTGTGGGTGTGGTGGTCACTTGAGGACCATCGACACATCGTTGTTTTGGACTTCTACGAAAGGATCTGATCATGGAATTTTGTCATTTGCTTGTTCAAGTGAAATACAAGTCCAGGCAGAGGCGTGATGGTTAAGTTACTACTAAATCCTAACCCGCATGTTTCATTTATTATAAACTAGAAGAGATTATTAATTCAAATTTCAACCAGCTGATATATCTTGCTCTTTTGATACTTTTTAAGATAAATAATTTTATTAAGTATTTTTATAATTTACCGAAATCTGTACACACTTTAACATTCTTATTGTTAAATGTACATAAAGGCCCTGAGAATAGTCACCTTTCAACTCACTCTAATTTTATGTTACAATTTTTATTTTTAATTAAAAGTTTTAATATAATGAGTTGATGTATAACGATCATTTAGTGATAATGTAAACAAGCTGGAAACTAATAGCAACATACAAATTTAATGAGAAAAGTTTATTTTTATATTTGTGATTTTAAATTTTTGAGTAGATAATCATGAGATTTTAAAATGTCAGTAATGATTGTGAGGTTAGCTAAAAAAATATTTCGAACCTAAAAAAAACCGGTGTTGTCAGGGACAGAGCAAGAAAATTTGGTAAGTATGGATAATATAAAGAATGTTTAAATATTTCGAAAATTTGGTTTTATTTATATGTTGATTAATTTTTTAATGGAATCAATTTTTAATTTTAATGGGGACATATACTAAAAATATACCTAATTATCAAAGACAAAAAAATTAAGCGGGGATAATTGCCCCCACAACCCACCACCTCCCTCCGCCTCTGGGTGTTGTTGATGTTGGGGCATGCGGTGGGGAGCTGGATTTCGCCACGAACGCCATTCGTATTTGCCACAGACGACTCCCTAAAGTAACCATTAACCTAGCCAATTTGGGTTTGCCAATTTTGTCGTTTGAGAGGAAGCCGAGGGGAAGAATGTCCCTCCTCATTTCTTTGTTTCATTAGTCTCGTTTCCAGAAGAAGAAGAGACTCCCATAGCCAGAATAATAGGTAGAATATTCCTCTGATACCATACGGGATCGAGTACATGCACATCGAAAGAAATTGTCAATTTCCTATGCACGTCTTAGTAATCGGCGACGGCTATTAAAACTATTACTTTGCTTGTAGACTAATATCACAATTATTAGTCTCGACTTAACAAGCTACATTTAAGTTTGTATTAAGATTTGTGCACCGACCTGATCCATGTTCTAGTGGCACACCTATTTTATTAATCAAAAAATGTTATTATACTTTGTTACAAATATGACTTGGTACATTTTTTTTATGGGATAACCTAATATATTTTTTGGAAGGATATAATTTGGTATACTTAATAGTTATGATTTCATGTTTTAGAATATATGGTAAGTCCTTCGGATGTTACTTTTTGAAAATTTATAAAAATAATATTAATCTGAAGCTTATCAGTTGATAAAAAAAATCATCGTAAAATTATTCTGTTAAGAAAAATCGATAATCCTTACCGAAGAAAGAAACGACTGTTGGGTATTAAACTGAATTTTTTATAATTAAAATTTATTTATGACAATACTTATAACATGAATAGTGTAAAACTTCCTCATTTGAGGATGCCAACGAAAGAAATAAAACAGATATAAGAAACAAAAGTTGTTAACCCAATTCGTCAATCTGATTTTATTTTATTTTTATAATGTACAATTTTATTACTCCTAAAAAAAATTCAATAATAATTACATCAATTATACTTAGAATACAGGATTTAAAGAATTAGATAAACACATATAAAAAAATATAACCAAGATGAATGTTATTTAGATGACACTCGAATAAATTCGTGTCTAAGGAACTGATTTCGTATGTTAGCAGTGCAAAACTAGAGTTATTCTATTATTCTCTAGATAGAAACTTACAATAATAATATCTTCATGCTGCGTCTAATTTGGTTAACCTCCTATAGCAATTAAATCGCAAAATTTAGATTTCAGAATTGCCCCTCAATCTCTACCGTCAACGATGATAGTCGGTGAGCGTATAGTTTATCAAATTTCATAAACCAAAAAATTCCTTTTTTTTTCCTCATTGGAGACAAATAACGATCTTACAACATGATTACTTAAACATTAGATAATCGTTGCTGCTGTCCACGTATGAGAAATGAATTTTGAATAAACCAAAGGGTTTTAGATGAGATGGCTAAATAATCACGTGGACAAGTTATCTCTGTTGTGGAATATCCTAGGAATCTACTTTCGTATTATACTGAAGCAGCGCAGGGATCTTCAAGTCGGCACCCTAACGTCCAACGGATATTTTTCTTTTCCAAAAATGTCCTCCGAATATTTCATACTTATATTTTTTTTTTGGTGAAAATATTTCATACTATATTACCCTTTTATAAAACTGATACAAAATGACTTGGTTCAAATGCAAAACAAAATGTGAAAATTTTCCGAGAGAAAAAGTTGTCCGAATTCAATTGTAATATGAATTTCCCAACAAAGGTTATTTTTAATTGTAAATCTTCACCGATGCTTTACCTATTTAAATTTCAAACTACACTTAATTATACTTTAACCATTTTAAATTTATACTTTTGTACTGTAATTATTTTGACTACGTCAATATAAATGTTCAAAAATCTTCTTCATTGAATTGGGCTTATTTTTTCATTGCAATTAGTTGACTCTTCTTGGAGGGAAATTTCGTTCATATGTAACAAGGCAATACTTTTTACGGATATAAAGTAGTTAATTGTAAGAATCACGGTGACCTTACCTTTTCCCAGTCGCCAACCACTTAAACCAAGAATCATCCTGTTAGGAATTTAATTTGTAAACGTTTGCATGCCGACGTATCACTTGAATTAATTATTGGCTAATTATCCACTTTCAAATCGAATTTGCGGATGGAACCACATAAACTTGTTAAAGAAATCAATACTTGGTCGCTAAGAACAATTACTGTTATAAATTACTACTAAGAATTCGATACAATATATGTGTGCATGTACACACTCACACACACACATGCTAACCTAAAACGTGGAATCAATTCATTTTGTGGAGGTGATTCCATAATTTTTCGGTTTCATCTTTCCAGACTATTCCATGACGTAAAAATAGTTTGATCGTTTGGAGACAGTAATTCTTTTTTTTTTTGGAGGAACCAATATAATTATTATTTTAAAAAAAAGGGAAAAAAACTAAAAAATATAATGAACATAATTAGCGTGCAAAAACATCAGCTATTCGTATCAATACCTTTATTCAGAATTCTTTAAAAGGACCTAGTCCATGCTCATCGTGGAAATAGATCGTCATTTTTTATGTGGGACTCCCTCTCCTATTGTATAATTTTTATTGTAAAGAGCTGTGTTAAATATGTATTTGTGACTCTTAACTAAAGTATATGTTTTCTTATTTTCCAAAAAATATTGATCATAAAATTTTGTCAAGTTAAATTAAACAATGAGTGAAGGTGAACTTTGTTTATTTTTTGAACATGAAGGTCAACTTTGTCTGTTTCTTCCAATTAGAGGACTTCTATGTATCCTCATCAATAAAAGAATAGACGTCGTCATCCGAAACCGATTAAGAAGATTACGTCAAGCTACCTCCAAGTGCAGACGAAAGACCACACGGTGGCTCCTGAAACAGTACATACATTTTCGTATCTATACGTCAATAGAATAATGAACTGAATAACTTTACGATAGTTTCTTTACCAAACAATTACGTTTCGACTGTTAATATTTTCTCAAATGTTAACGATGGTAAAACTTCGGTACTGAACTTGTCAAAGCGAAAAAAATTTAATGGAATTTGGTAATCCCGGAAGATTTGTTGTTTCTCTCAAATAATTCCCTCCCGCATTTTTTTTTCTACGGAATGTTTTTTATGTTAGCTAAACTGTTCTCTTACTATAAAAATGAGCAATCACTCCTAAAAAAATAATTTATCATAGTATCCGAGACTCCGAAATGTACTAATCACTTAAAGTACATTGTTCGTTTGTATAAATGACAAAACAATGTTATAAAAAATAACAACATCTGATTTTGTTATGAGTTCTCAGCTGTTTAGGGAAAAGATTTGCAGTAAAACAGTTTTCTTTAAAATACTAACTTTTTTTATTAAGACATTTAATAGGAATATCCTTCGTTACTTTACATACGTGTCATCCAGCAGTAACACGCAGATGTCAACCCAAGTAACAATTAATTTGGTCAAAAGAAAATTTAAATTTGGTCAAAAGAAAATTGAAATTGCTCTCGATACATAGATTGCCTTATAAATTACCCTCTTGAGTTCAAAGTTATAGAGTACATGAAAAACAGAAAAACCATCCTGGTTGGAGATCTTCTTCCTTTTCATCCACCATTTATACCAGTTACAAAAAGTAATTACCCATTTAATCTCCTTACACACAGTCTCTCTCTCTCTCTCTCTCTCTCTCTCTCTCTCTCTCTCTCTCTCTCTCTCTTTCTCTTTGTATAATTTTCCTGATCAATTAGCTAGAATCAAACAATGGCTAGGAAGGTGCATCTTCTGGTCACTTACTTGGCTCTAGCCGGTGCTTTGCTTGGCGGTGTTCTTTCATACGAAAGGCCACCGCCTCGTGGCGATGTCAAAGTTCGTGTTCTAGCTGAGGATGATCCCTCATTCCCACAACAGGTACACAATTATGACTACCATATACTTGCATATCGCTAGAACTTTCCCGTTCTTTGTAATTGTCCTTATGATGAAACTTGAAGGTAAGTCATTTCCATCATTCACCTTATTTTAATTGCTCGAGTATTATCGAGTTATATTCAATTTGGTTTTTTTAATAATGTCTTTTATGTCGGTAGAGCTTGAATCCAAGAGTAAGTTGAGAGAATCGAAGTCCTTGCCATGTCCGTAGTTTTTCTTTTGGTGGAAGCTTAATAGTTTGAAACTGCTGCGTAGATAAATTAAGAAAAAGATTTAAGGGCGGCCTGAAACATAGGAATTTTGTCATATTTAGAGGGCAGATATATCGGAGTGAGTGAATCAATACCGGTAATTAGCGATTCTTGTGATAATATATTCACCAAGTGAAAAATGGGGAGTCCCAAGTTTCAGGCTTTCCACAACTCACCACGAAATCGAATTTTTTGTGCGCCATAATTTGGCAGATTGAAATTAAGGCTGGAGGGACAGAGACGTGACAATAATGTCAATATGGAAGGTGGGTTCACTGCCAAAACAGAAATACACGGTAGGCATGAAGTGGGGGATAATCCAAATCCTTATTTGGCAATTGATGAGTAATAGTAAACTCCACGTTAGTTTTAGAATATTTCTCAATATTTGCCCACCCTTAGAGAAAATGATTGGATGGTGCCCACTTACAGACCATCAGTCAAATCAACCACTAGTGATTTAAATCTGTATTAAAATGTTCGGATATTAAATAATATAAAAAATTTGGATAGCTGATTAAGAAGCCCTAAATACAGGATTTGTTGAAAACTTTTAGTATGGGGATGAAACATTAGTGTAGTACAAAAGTAATTTTTTTATTGTTTAAGAGAAAGGTTGATCTTCTAGATAAATTCTGCAAGTACAAGTAAATATTTGTTGTCATGATATAATAACACTCTAACATCTTAATCGAATTCAAAGTTTGTACTACATTGATTCGACCAATAATACACTGTCAGAAATGTGATAATGATTATGGTGATTAGTGAAGATTATGATGAGACATTGAAGTATTTGAGACCATAATGTTAATATTGATGGAGGTTGGCATCACTTTTTCATGCACTTTCATCACCCAAGATGTTCTTAGAACAATCTTTTAGAGTGGCTGATGATAGATTTAATTCTTTTGAGTTTAAATTCAAAAAATGAAAAAAAAAATTGGCCACCAAAACATTGTTTTGGAGGAAAACCTGTATTTTTAGTGGCCATGAGCGTGGCCAATTTCTTAATATTGTGGTAAATTTTAGATTTTTCTCAAATCCATTTGTAGGGGATATGATATCCCCGAATTTCACCATCTGGGAGTTAAGCTCTCTCTTTCTTTATGGATATTGAAATTCGGACATAGATATTCAAATTCGGAAAATATTAAGATAACGAACTTGTTTAAATGTACTTTTATTCAGATGTCAGGTTAAATTGAGATGATGTGTTAGTTTGTCCTCTTTATTATATTACACATTCTAATATATTGTTGGTGCTTTTTTTTATCAGGTCCACATTTCTGTGGTGGGTGCTGACCAAATGAGGGTGCAATGGATCACAAAAGGCCCAGCTCCGGCCACCGTAGATTATGGAACATCACCGGGATCGTACACCAATTCGGTGACCGGGACCAGCGATTCCTACCGTTACATTGTTTACAAGTCCGGCCAGATTCACCAGGCGGTGATCGGCCCTCTCCGGCCAGACACCGTCTACTACTACCGGTGCAGCTCCAACTCCGCCGCCGAGTTCAGCTTTAAGACCCCTCCTGCCCAGTTCCCCATCAACTTCGTCATCATAGGTAAGCCGATAGCATACATTGTCACGCTCGTGTGCCAACGATACTCGACTCTAAATTAATATCTCGAATTAATTATTTTAATTATTCATACTTGTAATTTTATTTGAATTATATTTTACACACAAAATTTTTGCTCATTGTTTCAACAAATTATGTATGCTGACTCTCATGTACTAACGATACTCGGCTCTGAATTGACGTATTTTTTTCAATTAACATATGGGAATGGATGAAGGCGATCTTGGACAAACAGGGTGGACAATGTCGACGCTCCGGCACATATCCGCGGCCGACTACGACATGCTCCTCCTCCCAGGCGACCTGGCCTACGCGGACACCGACCAGCGCCTCTGGGACAACTTCGGGAACCTTGTCCAGCCCCTGGCAAGCAAACGGCCGTGGATGGTGACACAAGGAAACCACGAGGTCGAGAAGTTCCCCCTCCTCCACACCACACCTTTCACCGCCTACCGATCCCGCTGGCGAATGCCGTTCGAGCCCTCGCGCTCTGACTCCACCCTCTACTACTCATTCGACTCCGCGGGTGTCCACGTCATCATGCTCGGCTCGTACACTGACTTTGACCCGAGCTCGGCCCAGTATAAGTGGCTCCAAGGGGACCTAGCTAGGATAGACAGGAGGAGGACTCCATGGATTGTCGTGTTGATCCACGCGCCCTGGTACAATTCCAATTCTGCCCATCAGGGGGAGAAAGAGTCCGCCGATATGAAGGAGTACATGGAGGAACTGCTTTACCGAGCTCGGGTCGACGTCGTTTTTGCCGGCCATGTGCATGCCTATGAACGCTTTGTAAGTCTCCCTTCTCTTTTCTTTTGCTATATAGCGTATAAAGTTGGGGTAATGTCAAGCCTAAACAATCAAGTAACGGTCGAGATTTTGAAATTACGGGACTATTTTCTCTGAATTGTTTATGTTTGATTTTGTAACATTATTTATCACTATAATTATCAGACTCGAGTATACCAAGGAGAAGCTGACAGTTGCGGGCCAATACACATAACCATTGGAGATGGCGGCAACCGAGAAGGACTCGCCACGCAGTAAGTAGTTGTTCCTTTACTATTTGGTCTTCAGTGTTTTAGATACAATATTTTAGACCCAATAAACATTGATTAGCTCGAAGAAAAAATTAAGTATAACCTCAATATCAAAACTATTGTATGTGTATTGCATTGTATTAATGTAAGATGTAGAGTGATCCGAGTTTAGATCATAATTTGTGTAATCTTTAAATTTATTCTAAAACCGCCAAAATATCTATGTTTTACCATTCTCCTAACTAATTAGCTTATTTGCATGTTTTGTCTGGACAGTTGGAAGGACCCACAACCGGCAATATCTGTGTTCAGGGAATCGAGCTTCGGACATGGGAGATTACAAGTGGTCAATTCGACTCATGCGCGTTGGTCATGGCTAAGAAACGACGATGACCAGCCGGTTGCCAGTGACGCTGTTTGGCTAACCAGCCTTTCTTCCGATCCCGCATGTAATGTAAAGTATAATAGTTAATTAAATTGCACACAGACCCGAGGTGTAAAGATTGTCAATTACAGGTAATGTCGAGAGGATTTTCATAGTTACAGTTAGTGGAGCTTAAATAAAACTAAGGGAAATGTGAACTGAGATCGTCCTAGGCTAGGCCCAAAGAAGTAAAAGATGAAAATTTTCCATGGAAGAAGAGCTATTTTTGTTGCGACTTTTAAGTGAACGCAAATGGTTATCCAAAAGGCTAGGCCCACGATGAAAATAAGGAGAGAGAGTCCGAGGAAGTTAGCAGAGGCCCGTTCTTTTTCAGAAAGGGCCCATAACAAAAGACTTCCTACGTTGACCAATTAAACAATTTTAGTTTAATAGGGAAAGTTCTAAAAATACGGCCGGATTTCTTGACCAATATACCGACTCAAATTTTTGATATAAATTTTTTTGTTCAAGTGATAATTGGAAGACTAATTTGTAGGTAGAATTCGAAGAGTAAACCAACCATCAAAATTTCGGTCCGACCACATTATTAGTATGCTTTTTTGAATGGTAAAAAGTCGGTTCAATGAGAAACATTTTCAAATAATATTAAATTACTAAAAAAATGGTGAACAACAAATCTATTGTGAGCCATTTTCAATTTAAGAATAACAAATATGGAGAGTGAGACCACGCAATTCAATCTGCATGAAACCAGGTTTCACACTTTTTTTTGTTGGAACCCATCTTAGAAAATCGCCGGAACCGTGACGAAGCCTTTGAACCTTCAACTTGAAAGGAAAACTGCGCAACTGAGGTACCGACAATCTATATCATAAATAAATGAACTAAGTATAATCATGATACGTAAATCAGGGGTGGTTTATTAATAAGATAAATTAATGTCTGATATTTGACCATTCTGGCTTCCAACATTCTTTCGCGTAATTTATCGACCATGTTACTTTAATTGTTAACATTGAAACTTATCAAAAAAAAAATTGTTAACATTGAACTCATTTTTGAAATACTCGACCGATCTCATATCGGAAATTTGGAATAGCTGTTATCAAACAAAGTAAAGTATCCACCGTAACCAGACATTTAATCGCATCCAGGAGATTTCCTCCATTGTTTGACCTGAGTGCCATCTAGATTAATAAGTTCCCACACTAATTTATATTTAAAATAATAGCTTCCCACATGTCAGATCCAAATGATAATAATTTTGTCTCCAACGTTTGGCTTGTGATAATTAAACAAACGCACAAAAGGAGGAGGAGTGCCCTCTAAATTAATCTGCAGACAATCTTTTCCTTTTATCTATCCACCCTTTAACCACATTGGTCCAAGTGTCAACAAATTAAATTTACTTCAAAATATTTGAAGTTCACAATAGGAATATTAAAAATACTATCGATAAAATTGTCCCTAAAATATAACCTGCCCATATATTTTCTTGCTGTATATATAAGTAGTTTCTTGCCAAGCCATATTACATCATTTAGCTAGAATCAAACTATGGCTAGGCAGATGCATCTTCTAATTACCTACTTAGCCCTCGCCGGAGCTTTGCTTGTTGGTGTTCTTTCCTACGAAAGGCCACCGGCTCGTGACGACGTCAAGGTTCGTGTTCTAGTTGGGGACGATCCCACGTTCCCCCAACAGGTATGTCATGGCTCAATAGCCCTTTCTTCGAATTTTCGATATTCCTTTTTTATTATAATCAAATGAATGGTATTGTTTTGGAAATCGTAGCCATTCTGTGCATCAACTAGCATAGTTTTTAAAAACTTTATTATGATTTAAAAAAGTTATAATCATCGATATACATATACTCCTCGAGAGATCGAATCGGGATATTATTTGGCATGTATAAATGATTGTAAGGTAGAAACGTGACACACGAAGTCAATATGGTTGGCTGTTGGCAGGAAACAGAGAATAAATCAAAGCCTTAATTAAAAGTTAGATGGTGTCCACTTACTAGCCATTCTTGTGAATGCCTAGAAAATGACGCGCATCGATGGATGATTAGATTTTTCCAACTTTTCATGTCCAACATCAACAAATTCTATTTTGAAAAATTGTTCTCGAAGTAATGTCTCATAAGAAATTTGGAGTTTTTAAATTTGTTCAAAGCATTCTAATATCTTGTTTGCGACGTAATAAATTGAGCAGGTTCACATTTCTGTGGTGGGTGCCGACCATATGAGAGTGCAATGGATAACAGAAGGCACAGCGCCGGCGACCGTCGATTATGGAACGTCACCGGGAACGTACACCAACTCGGTGACCGGGACTAGCGATTCATATCGTTACATTACTTACACGTCCGGCCAGATTCACCAAGCAGTGATTGGCCCACTCCAGCCTGACGCCGTTTATTACTACCGTTGCAGCTCCAATTCCGCCACCCAATTCAGCTTTAAGACCCCACCTGCCCAGCTCCCCGTCACCTTCGTTATCGTAGGTAATGTACCAAATTATGTGAATCGAATATATCAAATTATATTTATATCATGACTATATTATAAATCTTATAATTCGATATTTTCTAGATTAAACATCAGATGAAAAAAAAATTAAAATCACTATAGTTAATTATATTGCTGAGAGAGAGCCCTTATTTATGTGATTTAAACATACTAGCTGACGTAGGCTCGAGTATTGTATGTATTTTAGATGAATTTTTAACATTCAGTTGTTCATGGTTTTGGTTTGCTTATCATGTTTGGGCTATTATTTTGTTTTAGGCCCTATTAGTTAAATTAAGTTTGCTAACTTCTTTTAATAGGTGAGGGGGCAAATTGTTACATTGAATTTAGAGAGTTGATAATTGTTATCAAAAATTAAAAATATACAAATGACGTTTTTTTTGTTGCTACCATTTTATATGTTCCAATTTTTTGTTCGTATCGATCGTTTTGTACAGTAACAATCATAAAAATATACAAATTAAGTCTCACATTCATTTTTCTAAACAATCATAAAATGAAATTATCTTAAATATTTTTTGCAACCGAAATTGTCATATGCTAAAATTTACTTCACTTGAATACATTTGTCGTATGATACACAACAACATCAAACTGGTCGTCGGATGCAGGTGATCTCGGGCAAACCGGATGGACGACAACAACACTTCAACACATATCCGCCTCCGACTACGACATGCTCCTCCTCCCAGGTGACCTCTCCTACGCGGACACCGACCAACCCCGTTGGGACACCTTCGGAAACCTTGTCCAACCCTTGGCCAGCCAGCGTCCCTGGATGGTGACCCAGGGCAACCACGAGATCGAGACTACCACCCTCCTCCACACCACCCCCTTTACCGCCTACCTCGCTCGCTGGCGCATGCCCTACGAGCCGTCCGGCTCCGGCTCTAACCTCTACTACTCCTTCGACGTCCCCGCGGGCGTCCACGTCATCATGCTCGGCTCGTACACCGACTTCGACCCGAGCTCGGCGCAGTATGTGTGGCTCAAAGGGGACCTGGCTCGGGTGGACCGAGGGAAGACTCCTTGGGTGGTTGTGGTGGTCCACGCGCCGTGGTACAATTCCAATTCGGCCCATCAGGGGGAGAAGGAGTCCGTAGATATGATGAAGTACATGGAGGAGATGCTTTACGAGGCTCGCGTCGACGTCGTTTTTGCCGGCCACGTTCATGCCTACGAACGCTTCGTAAGTCATATTTCTCTGTATGTCAAAATTTGGTATCGATTATTGGTTCTATCTTATTTTTTAAAATGATGACCTGGAATTATTTATTTTTGTCAAACATTTTTTTGGCATGTTCGAAATTGGGTGAAATTATTTTATTTTTTTAACACTGGCCGTCTTATTATTGTTTCAATTTTAACAATTCCGACCCGTATAATTTCAGACACGGGTATATCAAGGTAGTCCTGACAGTTGCGGGCCAGTATACATAACCGTTGGAGACGGCGGGAACCGTGAGGGTCTTGCCACTATGTAAGTACTTAGCTATTTTGGTGACAATTATCGTATTGTTAATCGTAAATAATTAAGTTCTTAAAATGGAAATTTTAAAACTATGAGCCTAAAGTTGAACTTTGGATTTCTTAATTATTTATAACGTCTGTCTCGTTAAGCTACATAATTGGTAAGCAATTGCGTGTTTTTGTCTTGACAACAGTTGGAACGATCCACAACCGAAAATATCGTTGTTCAGGGAATCAAGCTTCGGGCACGGGCAACTGCACGTTGTCAATTCAACCCACGCACAATGGTCGTGGCTAAGAAACGACGACGACCAGCCAGTAGCCAGTGACTCTGTTTGGCTAACCAGCCTCTCCTCCGATCCTGCTTGTAAAGTTTAATTGCTAACAGGGTTCTCTACTTGCTAGAGATGAATGAATTAAATTGGACGAATATTGTCAATACACACCTGAAATCTAAGTACTTATTAAACCATTTAATATAAATTCAATTTGGATTACATTTTTGAACGAAACTCTTTCGATTAATATTTGAAGTTAAGGAGGGCACCTTATATTTCTGGCTGGGCCCGTAGCAGAAGTGGACCCAAGGAGGTTTAGTTGGCAATTCTAACATGACCAAGAAAACGGGGCCCGTTTCGTTTTTAATGGGTCACGAAACCGGGACTCTTCTTGAATTGAGCAAGAACGGGCCCAACTAAATTTACATGGTGAATCTATTTTTCTACCCCAAAGAAAAATATTTTCTCAATAATTGACGAAGTGGCATACATGTACTTAGAAATAGGTAAATGAATATGGTATCTAAAAAAAATAAAAAATTCCCTATTTCAGAAAATGAAAAAATAGAAAAAAAAAATGTTGCGGACTTTCAATGGACATTGTTGTTTTCTTTTAATTCTCAGTCAAATATTGTCTTCTCAAATGACAATTTTTATTTTATTTTTTTTTTCGACCAAAAAAAAATTGACAATTTTTTTTTCATTGTTTGAGTTGTTTTGGGTTAGGGACAGGTCTTGTTTTTAATAAGTGTGGGCCCGATATCTAGTTCTCACTAAATTATGAAGTCCTAAGGTCACGTGTATGAGTGTTGAATGCACTTGCAAAGCCACAATAATGTAATTACTCATCATTAGCCATGCAGGAGATTTGTATTATTGGACATCATTAAATCTGACCTCAGAAAGTAATAACTCGAAGGGAACGGATTATATGCGGACTAGTAAAAACTAGTCCCCATCCTGCGGATTAAATATAGACCCTTTGATCACAATCTAAGTTTTTATATTTTGATCCGACGGTGGTTAAGAGTCAGGGTAAAATGGGTATTTTCCAATCCCTTTTAGTCAAATTCCTTATCCCACCCGATCCCTAACCCACGAAAATTCTCAAATCCCTCATTTTACTCTTTCAATTCCCCCCTCCTCCAGATTCAATTTTGAAATTTAAATTCTATAACCTAACCCCAATTATCCCCAAATCCCTCATTTTATTCATCACCTATACTCATCCAAGCACCACCGTCTACAGCCTGCGACCCCGGCACCACCCGCCAATACTACTCGGTCTCGACCCCAATACTACTCGATCTCGTTTTTCCGACTCACCTCGTCGTCGATCCGGCACTCCGGCACACCTACTCGCCTTCCCGACCAGGTACGTAACGTATAGCATATCGGTGCTAATGTAATCGAGTCATGCCATTCAGAACTCGGGTGTTGTCTTCTGGATTTGTTGGATTCTTTGATGTTGCCAGCTTGGTTTTGTTCTATGTTTTGGTTGCAAAAATGCCGTGACACGTTTTCTTCTGTTTTCCTTCCAAATTTCAGGAGGAGAAGCTTAAAGATAAACTTGGTTATGAGCACCTTAACGAGCCCCTCCACTTGTTAGTGGAAGCTGAATTTTTAGAAGATATTATGAATGCTCGATTGGATCACGCGGTTGCAATACTGGAAAGCCTCTTGAAGCCTGTGGTATGTTGTGAATGATTCATTTTGCTTTTGGTCGTTCATCTTCTTTTTGTTCTTCCTGCTATCAGCCATCTTATCGATCGTTAACTTTTCAGGATGAATCGTTGGACCATTACAAAAAGCAGCAGTTGCGGGAACTAGCAATAATCAATGGTACATTGAGGGAAGAAAGCCCTAGCATGAGCCTGAGTATGAGTCCAAGCATGTCGCCGTTTAACACAGCGGGAATGAAAAGGGCCTAGACGGGACGATGAGCATTGAAGGAAGTTAACCCATATTTTTGTTGACGAACTGTCGATCTGTTTGCGGAACGACTTCTGATCGACACACTGCTGCTGCTTGCTTCTCGCTACATCCGGTTTCGCGATTAAGCCGAAGCAACTCCCGTGAGCTGTAAGTCGATGCTGTTGCTGATGGAACTCTCGAGAGTTGATGCGAAACGCTTGGAATCTCGGGAAGACTATCTGCTTCTCTAGTTTTGTTTAATATATTCTTTCAGGTCCTAGTTTATCTCTATTCTTTCTTGCATTCTTTTGGCGATGGACATGTTGATTATTGTCTTGATTGCATTGACTGACCAGCTGATGATGACGTACTTTGAAGCTTTTTAGCTGAAAGTGCAGTGAACAATTATTCCGTCAATAATACCAGATCTATTTATAAAGCATGGATTTGGATGTACTATCTCATCATTTTCCTCTAATTTTGTCAATTCGTGGCTTTCCTCTAGTTTTGTCAATTCAAGGTTTGGACTTCTGCTCAACGTGAGATCAGAGAGTTTTTTTAAGCAACCTTTAAAATATTAGAGTACTCTATTATTGTAATAAAGGAAACAGTATTGTAATAAAGTTACCAAAACTAAACATAAATGAACCATTATTGATGAATAGAGGTACCAAAATTATCACTAAAGATACCAATTTCTGGGCATTACCTTTAACGAAAGTACCATTATTGTAATAAAGGAACCAATATTGTAATAAAGGTACCAAAACTAAACATAAATAAACCATTATTGATGAATAGAGGTACCAAAATTATCACTAAATGTACCAATTTCTGGGCATTACCTTTACTTTATCCGAAATATTGGTACCTATTTTTGAAATGTTGATTCCTTTTTACGAAATATTGGTACCCTTTTGAGGCACAAAGGTACCATTATTGTGATAAATGTACTAATAGTGAACATAAATGAACCACTATTACTGATCAGAGGCACCAATATTATCACAAAATGTACCAATATCTTGGCATATGTATTACCATGACTTTACGAATTAGCCGACAATGATTCCTGGTTTTCAAAATTGTTCGGAGATTCCATTGTTGTTGTAGTTTCAAAATTTATTTAGATAGTTAATTATCATGGTAAGTGAACAAGAATCGCTAAAATTAATCCAATATTGTGGTGATGATTTAAAAAGAGTGACAATATTATACAAAGTACCATTATTGTGATAAATGTACCAATACTGAACACAAATGAACCACTATTATTGAACAGATGCACCAATATTATCACTAAAAGTACCAATGTCCAGGTTCAAGTGTACCAACATCCAGGTTTAATTTTTGAAATCTGTGTTATTTTTATTTTGGTGGATTCCTAATCAGTGTTGTTATTGTAGATGTCGATGTGTTTCCGAATTGCAACAATGCACCTTTATTTTGTAATCAAAATATATGAACGTGATTGTCGTATGCTTTTGTTTGAATGATTATGGGAATATTTTAAGTTTTAATGGATTTTTAAATGCTTTACTATGAACGTGTAGTACATTATTCATAGACCAATTGCAATTATATAATGGTTGAATGATGATGAAAATACGTGTCATTACAGATATTAACTTTTTTTAATATATGTACCTATATTAAAATAACAGTGAACGGATATCACAACGTTCTGTTGACATGAACACTAAAGTTGGAACGGTACCAAAAGTTAATTAAATGGGTACCAAAATTGTTGAAAAGGTATCACAATTTGGTCTTATATTACCAAAATCCAGGTTAAGATGTACCAACATTGTTCAAAAGTAACCAAAACTGAAAAGAAACTTTTAGAGAGTTAAGCACGACTTTAAAATTTCCCAATATCCCATTACAGAGAAAAATACATAAATAGCTAGAAGATAAATTGTTCCGGTAATCGTCGTCTTCTTCTTCCTCTTCGTCGGAGTTGTCAGGGTCAAAGGTGGAGAGAACGAAGATCAATATGATAAGTTTGGCAATGACATCTACATGGAAGATAAATAGCTGTTATGTTTGAAATGAGTGAAAATATTTAACGAAGGCACCATAATTGAAATAAAGGGACCAATACTAAACACGAATGGACCATTATTAATGAACAGATGAACTAATATTCCCACTAAAGGTACCAATATCTGGGCAAATGTCTTACCATTATTCTGCGAAGTAGCTGATGATGAATCATGGTTTTCAGAATGTATATAGATAGTTATCTATCACGATACGTGAAAAAGAATTTGAGTACATAATCCAATGCTGTGGTGATGATTTACCTTCGTCGGGCAATGTCGCGGGAGGGGGCGATTGGGGAGTTCCGGTAACCGTCGTCTTCTTCTTCCTCTGTGGTTTATGTTGAATTGGTATTTTGGTTTGAACTGTAGATTTGATTAGAGTGGGTTTTGGTTTTTTGAATTTGTGGGAGTCCTATTCTAATCATTAAGTAGATTAGCGGGAGTTTACATTTGAGTTTTGAAAATTTTGGGTTTTGAATTACAGTAACTGATTATGGGGTTTCTTTTAGGCATTTTAATAATTGCTTTTCCATGGGTGCGTTGCTTTAGAGAAGATGATTCCCTGTGTTTAAAGACTAATATGCCCTTTGAAAAGTTAGTCCGCATGATGGGGATTGAGGGCAATCCGTAGCTAATCTGAGCTCTAACTCGAATGCTATCTATACGGATGAGGTCACCTCCCTATGTCCTTTTACCTTGGTAACTTTTTTCCTTCCCCAATCTCTTGGATGTATCCAAAATTTTATTGTACTCCAAAATTTGCTTAGTAAATTAATCAAGAAGAGTTTTTAATTTATTTTTTTGGAATGAGTTTGTAACTTTTTTTGTAATGGTTACAAAACAAGACTCTCTTTTCTACGTGTGGGTCACTTTGCCATAACCCCAACCAATAAGATCACAAGTTGGCCCGTGATGTGAATGATAGAAACTAATTGAAGGTGGAAGAATTTTCGATGGCTTTCACGTGTACAACATCATATTGTCCAATCAGATTAAAACCCAATGGGTCAGCTTCATGGTTTCTCCCCCATGTCTTTTTATCCCCCTTTGAGTTAATAATTACAAATTGGGTAAATTCAATATTTTTGCAATTACCTACTTGGAGGGGTATGTGCATGATCGTAGAGTAAAGAGTATGATGGTTATCATAGTGTAGTACTCATGAATGTCATATGTGGCCATGCAAAAGTCTCTATAGAAATGTTGTAAATATTTTTTTTCATATAGTTAGATCCATAAATATCTAGATTTCTGAATTGTGTTAGCTATATAATTCATTCATAAAATAATAAAAAAATCAAATTCAGCTTTTCATTAAGAGGGTGGCTCAAAGATTTCTGCCAAAAGCGAAAATCAATTTAATAGAGACCATTATGGTTTTGGGTTTGCCATCATTGGTTGTTTCAGAGCTGATTTATAACGCCCAAATTTCTTCTTTTTTGTGGGCACTCACACAGAGTTTGGCCAATTTAACTCACCTTTTTTTAGAACAATTTACTCACTTTTTCCTTTGACTGGTTTTGAATATTTGCTGGATTGACGTTGTACACACTGTTCTAAGTCGTCCAAACTAAGACACCCAGTGTCTGTTAGTTATGATAACTACTGCAGATCAGATATCTGCACAATTATTTTTGCCAGGAAACTCTATTGAAAAAACTCAGCAACGATTAATATTAATTTCATAAACTGAGTAATAGAGTGTTTGGTCTTCATAATTATTTTTACAAGGAAATCATATAAACTGGGTAACTTTAAAAATTACTCCTTCGAATGCTATCCACTAATGGGTCATATCCACTCCAGAAACCGACGCATATCGCGTTTGGTGTGATATCCCGAATATGAATTGTGTGAAAAGCTTAAGTGATTTGAT
>SOPF01025499.1:28741-59506 GCA_012979155.1 Hypericum perforatum
GTACAGTGGAGCCAGTCGATCAAATCACGGGGCATTACATTTGGTATGAGAATAATTTTACCAGGAAATCGGAAATCCTATTGGAAAACTATGTAACTTAGAAAATTACTCATTCGAATACTATTTGCTAACGAGTCATATTACTGAGAAATTGATGCATAGCATGTGTGGTCCGACTTTTGTCCGCTCGTTGCCCAGACAGAACTCATATAGGAAATGCAACCTGTGAATTAAATAGTTAGTAATTGATAGCTTAGGTTATTTTTTATTTGGACTAAATAGTTTAGTTTGGAATTTTGTATAAGGTGTAAGTCCTTAATAACTTTAATTTGTGGAAAATAAAAATGTGATCAAATTATGTATTAATTTATTGTTCATTGGAAGTATTTGAATTACATATAATAAATTAATAAATTACATGTAAACTTTAGAAGAAGCATATATGAAGATAAACTATAAATACCATATTACTTGCATGATATTTAATTTTTTGAGACACATTTATATCTTGCTAGAAATAGAACCTTATACACTCATTGTATCATTGGGCCAAAAAAATTCACTCGTGTAAATTTTTTAAACTATAGAATGATTTAATAAATATTTTATTTACAAATATATGTTTAATAGCATTCATAAAATATCTATTTATGGATGAATTTATGACTTTTAACTTGCTACTTTGTGTTGAAAATTATATCATATATAAATAAGTATTATATTTAATATTAATTTTCGTATAATGGTTTGTAACTTATATTTAGATAAAAATTCTAACGTTGCATACATTAAAGTCAAACAAGTAGGACCACTAGAGTAGTGGGACGAGAAAATACATGGTATTACAATTTTTATGGACTAGAGGGCCAAGAAAATTGCTATTCAAATAGCGTGGACGAAAGTGTGCATCTCATCACATTTTATAGACATGAGATTTTATTAGTCTAAATATTTTAGAAGTTTTTTAAAACTGTTAGATTGACATCCATTTAATTTGGATTTTAACACATATGATCATTGAATAATAAAAATATATTTTAACAAATATTCAACATTATTGTATTTTTGGTTACTCAAAATCAATTATTTTTGGTTAAGTTATGATATCACTTTTACCAGTTAATCTACGTGTTTCTTGATAAAAGAATCATTATAACTAATTTGCCAATCCATATCAATGGTTTAAACAACCTGTCGATGCTTAGATATTTCTCCACTACAAAATTGACAAAAAGGCGTCCACAGAATCACCTATCCATTACAATAAATAACTTTCGCATCGATAGGACACCTCCTTTATATGCAATCCATTTTTTGGCTTTAACCAAGTGAGAGCTTCGCAATATAGCCCCATGCTCCCAAGTATTGTCTCCCATGTGTCCCGTTCATAACAAACACCAAAACCAACTTTATATTATAAAACTATGTTCAACAAAAACTTAATAATATAAAAGTTATGCCTAATCTACCCCCTACAGCTGTGACAAACTTAGTGTCACAAACTTTTTGCTCAACTGACGCCCAAATTCCATAAGTAAGCCGTAACTGTCTAGAGCACACAGCGAGGATTAGCACAAGTTGAGGAAAGGGTGAGCCATTATAATCCTGTTGCAAACAATAATCATAACAATGGTAATAAAACCATAATTATGCTGCTATAAACCTGATAAAAAATACTGGTGGGGTTTTTCCGATGTAAAAAGCATATATTTTTTTACTTTCTATTCACTTTATCGATTATGTGAATGAGTATATTTTGTTACATCGTTTGCAAAATTTTAATAACATGCAATCTTATAAAAATCTGATCGAGTCTCATACTACAACTGTTTTACTGATATTGATTTTATTAATAAGGCTTAAATTTAGTATTCAAAATCAGCGGGATTAAAAGAAAATTGATAAACACCAATTTTCGATTCGGAAAAAGTGGCAAACACCATCCTTCGGAAGAGAAAATGACCTATATCTACCGAAATTGCGGTGGAGTTAGCTCCTCTTCATGCAATGACAATTCGTGCATTTCAACGGGAAGGGGGAAATCAAAATTTGCCAAAAGTACGACATATGAATTATGATTGCGTTGATGTGACATACCTAAAACGGGAATTAAACAAATGAGTTCCAACAAAAAAACCAGATATGCTGATGCGAAAGTTAAAAATCTATTTGTCGAAGAAATTTCTTTTGCGGAGCTAAGTTTTGTTCGCTCTATGGAGGTGTAAGACAGAAGATAAAACACTAAACACCAACTTCTCTGGTGATATTCACTAAATTGACCGATATGTAGTTGAGTATTATGCCAATAAATATATAACACTAATGTGTTTCCAATAATTTAAATTTTTTATTATATCTAAGAAACTTTAATATTGATTGATCTAACTGATTGTTAATTATCATAATTTATATTTCAACACCACCATACAAAAGCCAAACTACGAGTATGGTACTTGTTACTTCAATTTTCACGATATTTATGATTATATAGCATAGGTAAAATAAAAGATCTACCTCGGCACCTCTCTTGTTTACTTCGTCATTTATTCTCCAAACATATCAATTTTACATATAATAATTCATTTATTTTTTCAAGAATGCAGATGAGAAAATTGGACGTGCTATTCTATGAAAAAAGAGTAAAGAAATATCGATTGAAATTGACATTTCAATTATTTTTAATAGTCTAGTATTTATTAATCAAATAATTTGAGTTAAAATAGAGTCTAATAATTTAAATTCTAGTTGATAATTGATATATGAATTAAAAGGGAATTGGATTTGTTAAGCAAATTACCCTTAGTCCGTCACCTTTGGTCCCTTATGTTTAGGGTTGTTTACTTTTCAAAAAATGATTTTCGTGTTTCTAAGTTTTGTTGATAATAAATTCTCATGTCTCAAAGATCAGAATTTTAATTTTTCTCAAAAAAATTCTATTTAAAATAACAAATTATCCCTAACTGAAAATCAAGAAAAAAAAAATATTTCCTTCCCTTTCTTCACCTTCCCCACCGTAAAAAAAACTAACAACAAACCTCCTACAATCTTCTGACACCTCCACCCCTCTTCCCTTCTCAGAAAAAAACAATGGAACCTCATTAAACCAAGAACCTCAACGCCACCTCCGGGGTTCTCTAAAAAATCCTAAATAAATGACATCAAGAATATTAGATAGAGATTTTCAAAATCAAACTTACCTATGGAGGAAAAAAGAGTATTTCGGTCCTAAGGACCCTAGAATTTAAGATCAGCATTATTTAGGGACAAGATAATCATTTTTAAAAAATTGAGATCCTAAACAAAAATTAGAAGTTAAGGACTAAGAGATAATTTGTCCTATTTTTTTAAAATCCTGTTGTGAAATCCCGGAGTGATGATGTATTTGCCACAGACGCGTATACAACCAAGTCATCGGCTACCCTTCAATTGAATGCCCCTATATATAGATATAATTGTTGCCAACACTGAAAATTGCAAAATGGGCAATCTATAGTTATAGAAGCAAAGTATTCACAGTCTCCATGCAGGAAACCGCCATTTTCAGCCATAATAATTAATACTAACAAGAACCAAAACCAAAAAGTAATGGTGGAAGAAAATTTACGACAAAAACAATAATTATTATCAGCAGTTGCCAAGCCAATAGATGATATTTTGGAAATTTGAGAACACAAGGCCTAAAAAACGTGAGAGGAGGTATAAAAGAAAGACGCCATAGATTAGTGGATTTAGTAAGTTATCTTAAAAATCTAAGTTCAAAGTATAAATGAAGTATTAAAATATTATGGTATTGAAAAAACCTATCATTTGTCAATAAAAATACGTAAATTTATTTGTCGAATGAGATGGAAAAAGAGCAAGAAGATGCATTACAAGGCAAAGAGGTGATGATGGCTTTGGAACCAATCCAAAACATCATTGCGAATCTTTGGGACGGCCCCTAGCCCACCATCATTTTACATTGGCCTCTTTCTATAGGAGGCCGAAAATCCCCATTATTGTCCCTTTAATTCCAACCATTAATACCCATTTTGGAATTGTCTAAATTGCCCCCAGCCCCATCATCGCTCACATGACCTCATATAAGTAAGAGAATCTTTCCTTAGTGATAATATTAGTCTCTTTTAGGTACTCCTACATAATTTCACCAAAAAAAGGTACTCCTACATAATAGGTATTCGTATAAGTTTGTTTATTTGGTTATAGATAAGAACAAAGAAATATCCAATAAAATATTCAAATTCACATACACGTCCTGTGATTTGACCGACTATCTCTACTGTACTAACATGGATCTTTTCTGCATACTTTGTCCTCACTCGTACGCACCCTGAGAAAATCCCAGGAGGTCATCCATCTTGATCATACTTTCGGCAAAACGCGTTTTTTCAGGATGTGTGCCAGAAAAAAAGTTACACCGTATTAATATGGATATAACAATCAAATCACTTAAGTCTTTACGGGGTATCACAATTAGGTTAAACTATACATATATTGTGAAAACATAGTTGTATATGAATCATAGAAGATTAAATATCATTGAGAAAGTCACATTTTTTAGTCAATGTACTAAGATGTTAGATATTGGACAAATCATCATTTACAAATAACTATAACAATAGATAATACGACATATACTTATATGATCTAGAATTCGAGCACCAGAGATAAACCTTTCTCCAGAAAAACTAAGACATTCACAGTATCACACAGATACATACAAAATTTCTCAAAGTCCCTCTAAAACCCAAAAAGAAAAAAAAACCCAATATATTCTTGCATTTAAACCGGCCGCCTTCCATGCTTACACATGTATGATTGTTGTGTCAGCAGAGAGAGAGAGAGGATGTTTTCTCTTCCAACCAAAAACTCTCTCTCTCTCTCTCTCTCTCTCTCTCTCTCTCTCTCTCTCTCTCTCTCTCTCTCTCTCTCTCTCTCTCTCCGTGGGAAGCTTTTTCTCTCTATATATAACGACGCCAAGTGGAGTCTTTCCTTCCAATTTGACATCCTCTCGCTCCTCTGTTCCTCTAACCTACCGGAATATCCAAAAGGTAATCTTTCTAGAAAAGATAGACATCACCAGCCCCACACCTTGTTCCTTCTCTGTTTCTTCTATTTACTTCTTCTCTTCTTTCCTTCTCTTCACTTCCTCTGGTAAAATTCTTGCTTCACCAAGTAAGCCACATTACGCATTCTTTTATTAAAATTTTCCCTTTAGTTTCAACTCATTATATAAGGTTTTATTTTATTCATAATGTCGACATTTACAATGTCATGGTGATATTTGTTCAAGGCGATCTAAACAGAGTGTGAAGTACTTGATGCTATTTCACGTAGAATGCTTCTTTTTCTTTTGGGAAATGTGATAACTTTCGTTACTTATTTTTTTTTGTTATTCTTAATCTTTCTTATTCGAAGATAAGACCTTTATATTGGTTTATATCCGACAATTCTTTAAAAAAATGATTGTTTTATTATTAGAATTAATTCAGAGTTTTAGTGCACTTTTGGATGTTTACTTGTTGGCATTGATTTTTTTTTCTTATAGTAAATAATGTACAGCGTCGGTCAGTCTTATTGGTTACCTTTATCCTTTGCTTTGGTGCTTGGAAAACCGAAAGGGACCAATCTTAATGATGACTACTTATTTGTAGACAACTGTTATTCCATCCTTTGAACACCACCACCTTCCTCCTCCTCTTCTACTTAGTTTTTATTCATCTGAAATATGAATTAGTCATTCCAAAAAGTATATTTAAAAAAAGAATTTCGACCAAAATCTATTGCATTAGTTTGGTGGTTCCTAGTTGTTCTTCTAGTTTGCTCCATTTTCTTCCTACCCAACTTGAAGAAATAAGGGTCACTACTCATTCCCATTTTTTCGTGGTATTGAAAGTTGGCATGACCAAACTACGTTTCTTGTTAATTTATTACATGGGCTGATGACTGATTTTGATATTTTCCAATTTCAGGCGGGCAATACAGGAAATCCCATCATCATGGATAGGCTGAACGCAAATCTGTACATCCAGAACTGCTACATTATGAAAGAAAATGAGAAGCTGAGGAAGAAAGCTCAGCTTCTAAACCAAGAGAATCAGGCACTCCTCTCCGAGTTGAAGCAGAGGCTTTCCAAGGGAAATTCCCAAAAATCCAATAACAATTCTAGTGGCATGGACCTCACCCTCTCTACCCCAAATTGCAACAATTCCAACTGATCATTATTATTATTATAATAATTCTAGGAAGAAAGAGATACATGTGATGACCCCACTAAGAATAGGAACCTTCTTCCTTTGCTCTTTTTGTGTAAAACCCAAGTTTAGTTGGCTGGTTCCAATTTCAGCTAAATAGGGTAGAAGTAGTATCTTTCTTGCAATGCTGATGTTTATGGTCTATCATAGATTCTCTTCTTATTTGGGATTTTGGGTGGTTGGGGTTAACATGTATGATGATTTCTGAACTACCGAGGATGTAATGTTTCAGGGAGAACAACATGGTAATATTATAATTTATTGCAGCAGCTTCACTTGACTACCCTTGTTTCTGTTTCATTTATTTTTGCTTGGTTACATCATTCACTGGCTCAAAGACCAAACACCAACAGTTACATGTGTGATATCAACTAATAAGAATATAGTTTTCTTAAACTACTTGTATTTTGAGTGGATTACTCTCTAATGGAAGTAGGAACATAACGAGGCGAAATCTCTATAATTTATTTCTGGACTCAGATTAGTGATGAATTTGTCTCTTTGCATGCATTTCTTTTAATCAACTTACCAAAAGTTGCCCAAATTTTTTTTTACACCACTCTTTAAATACTAAATATTAATCAATTACTTTCAGTTACTTTTTTAGAATCAAGTAGTTTCAGTTAGAATAGTACTATGCAGTTTACACCACTCTGTTCTACATACGTTGAGATTTCCACAACCCATTAAAGACAATATTATATTTTCTGAATGAGATTTAACTAATTTTATTACAATTTTTATTATAATTTTGTCACGTATCACGTATGTATCATTATCGAGCGTCAATTCCACATCTTCGCTGAAACGATGACTACGCGGGAGATCATCATGAGCACCAAGTTAGGGAAGAAGGTTTTCTGTATAGTCAACAAACTCAAGCTCAATCCATTAGGGATGCGGATTTTGTCCGCAGCCACGGTACGTAGTAAGTCCATGATAAAATTGTGTTTTAATTCATCGGATAAATTTTGTTTTGTTTAATTGTTTGGGTTGTATTGTGGTGGGCATCTTTTTGTCTTGTAATCATGTGGTTGTTACATCGATCGAATTAAATATGCTCATTTTATAACATGAACATTGAACTTGTGCCATTCCGTTGATTAGATTTTTGTTGAAAACATTGGATAATTAGTATTCTCGAACTTGAAAGACAATGAAAAATATATCTCAGTACTTTGAATATAATCCTTTTTTATTTTTGAAATTGAATAATTAAGCTTGTTTTCTTTTGGTTTACTTGGGTCTATGAAAGAAGCATAAATTTAAAGTAGATACAATGTTGGATCATGTCCCAGTATATAATGGCTAGCTTCTGTTCCTTATTTTCAGTTTCGTTGAAATGACTCCCTAGTTTTACTCTGAATTGTACCAAAAACTCGAAAACAATTTCCTTCATTTGTACATAACAATTGTATCAAAACATCAATTGTTTTTTACAGGTCAATGCAGATTGATGGAGATGATGGGAGAGGTTGTAGCGAAGGAACCTCGAGGTAAAAGAGGCTAATGGTGAGCTGGTATTGGAGTCCAAAATTACATCCAAGTCAAATTTTATCTTATAAACATTTAATTTTATATTATTTAACTTATCACTTCGTTAGGTTAATAGTTAAATATTGTACATGTATCGGTTAGATATTTGTTAGTTTTTCTTTTTAGTTGTTATTAAAACGTCTGTATAAAGATGAATTCTCCGTACATGCTTTTCTTCTGGGTAAAATAAAATAGTTTCCGGTCTCGAAATATTGCAACACAGACATTCTAGTCTCTACATTTTCATATTGATGTATCTAAAACTTTAAACCAACAATATTGTGAATCACTCTTTAAAAAAATAAGAAAAGGGCCCTTCCCATCACCAAATTCTGTATGATGTTAGTCAGGTTCCAAAATCTGAATAGGAGCAACGTCATCACAGACAGATTTCATTTAAGAAAAAAGTCAAGGGAGGTTTATTTCAAAGTTTGAAAACAAGAAATAACTCACCTACGATATGGACGTGACACCCATCATGGGATAAGTTGGTTGACCATCAAAATTTAAAATAATTGATGTACCCAAGTCATTTTTTATACTTTTTTTAATTTGGTCAAGTGTTGACTAATTTAGATCCTCTTTAAGAAATTTTGGGTTCAAGTAATTCTTATATAAAGATTTGAAGAGTCTTTGAATACCAAATAATAATAAAAATATGTAATCTCTCTATACCAAAATTAAATGATCTAAAATTTGAATTCATTAGTATCAGAACTCTACAGCTCTCAAATTTAAATATCCTACGATGTCTCTGCCAAAACCAAGTAACAACCACGACTACTACTACTTACTGACCCTCCCAAGTCAAATATAGGGAGGAAGAAGAAGTCCAAAGAATGATTACTGATAAGACCTACAGGAGGAGGGCAATGGAGATTACCTGACAAGAGGGACTCCAATTTATGCATCAGCAGTTGTATAAGATCATAAAAATGAGAAGAGAAATCTCTAGTAAAGATTTCTTACAATGATGAAGATTTGCTGCTAAGAACATGATGGGTTTTAGGAAGAAATGAATATATTCATTGAATGTGGATCTTGTTTGACCATCTACTACACTACTTTCGACCCTATAATGTCTAAAAAATTTAATATGTCGTGCCTGTGATCTAATTAAAATTGTGGGTTTTTGGTTTCTGACGGAAAGAAATTTGGGTAAATTAAATTGGTTGGGAAATGGTTTACAAGGAAGAATGAAGGATTACGATAAACGACTTAAAAAAGTCTAGGTCAACACAATTCTCCCTATAAAAGAAATACTAACGTACAGCGGAGACCAAATGGAAGAATAGGTTGGGGAACACTATTCAGACCCAAATTAAGGAATTACGACTGGCATTATTATTCTTCTATTCATAAACAAATTCATTATTTTTAAAATTCATATGCGTTATTTGGAACAGCAAGAAAAAAGAAACTGTTAGATTAACAAAACAAACGCCGTTGCCGGGGATCGAACCCGGGTCACCCGCGTGACAGGCGGGAATACTTACCACTATACTACAACGACTTGGATGTCAATTTTTGGTGAATAATATTAATAACGATTTTATACTAAGCAATAGATGTTGCCTTGATTACAGATTATTGAAATTCCGTAAGGCCTCCACGGTGGTGTAAACTAGTTGGCAAGTGCTACAAGATTCGATTCGAACAGTCATTTGAGACAAAAGACACAAATCAAACTGCTCATACTTGTTGCAGATAGAGGAATCGAATAGTGAAAACATATATTAGCATTTGAATCCGTGTTAATCAACAAGGTGGCGATAAGTACGTCCTTTACAAAATAGAAAGTCCAAGAACAGTAGCCATGTCAGCATCTATTGTTGTCCGTTATGTTGTTGTACAACTCGGGCCGAGTCAATGGGATGAGAAGGCAGGCGAATGCCACCACTCCGGCAACAAACGATAGCGTCACTGCACCTGAAACGATGGGGTTGCACAAGATTATTTCAGGCAAGACTGTGATTGCAGATGTTTTTAAGTTGGTTGTGCACAGAGGAAGTCCGGCGACGGCCAGCAAGCAAGCATACAAGGCAACATGGCCAAACATTTCCATTTATCTGAATGCTTTTCTGGGATGCTTTTGAAACATTTTGGTCGGAAAATGGAAGTGGAATTGGAAAAAGTAACAGAACTCTACTACCCTACACCCTCTGGGTGCATCCATACCGAGAAAATGCACCACAAAAAAATCTCATAACCCCCAAATAAATTTCCCGAGCAAGTTCTCTAGTGATAGAGGTCCAGAATTCACACAAAATATAAGAAATGACATGATATGCCAACAAAAACTTGGAGAGCAATATGCCATTGAAATTCGAAATTATTCAGAAACAAAAGTCACGTACCTTTCCCTCCAGCAAAGAACATAGGCAGCCCCATAAAATTGCAAAACACATGAGCTACTAATGGAGTAAGAAGATGTCCTCCCTGCAAGATGCACAATTTTTTTGTTTGGGTAAATAATAATTGCAACCTCATAACCATATTATGTCCTAACGTAGTCTAAATTCAGTCCAGAGAGGTGGTAGATAATGCAGTCAGATTATTTGTGGGAGCATATGCTCATCACTGGATCAAGAAAGAATATTGCAGTTTTCCACCATATGAGTTACAAAAGATACTACCGATTTGTAGAAATCGATGATCGTACTTGGACACGAGCGAATTGATATACTAGAGATTTCTAGAAACCAAATGGATACAGAAAAGAAACTTTTTTTATGAAGTTTGGCCTGGACTGGGCCCAGGCCAACCAAGAGAGAAACCAATTGAGCAAGGCTCATTTTATTTGCTGTTTCAGCTGAAATCGCATGACAACTTAACCATAGGATCAATATTTCCAGATCATATAGATACTAAATTTCAAGAGACCTGGCAGAAAATGGAACTGTGGAGAACTGATGAACAAGTCACAAGACTAGAGAATCAAATTATATACTGAACATGGACTTCAGTTCACATCTGACAGAACAAAAAACATACTGTTGAAGAGTGATGAAGCCTTTAGAAAAACCTTACAGACATGAAACGAATTCAAATGACAATGCAATCAAGTTGCTATTGGCAAAACAGAAGGATTGCATGCATGCCAAAATAAAGCAGATTAATACGTACCTATAACCACTGAGGCCTTCAGAAAGCTCACACTGTAGACCCCAAAACCTACACAGAGGAGTAATGGAATAATGCACGCCCTAAACACTTAACTCTTCTGTTAGAGGAGCTTGCAAAGACAAAGAACATTAATCAAAAGAAAGGATCAACAGTAGGACAAGCAGTTAAATCTAGGCATAGTCAGAAACAGAAAAAATCAAATTCCTTTTCCAAAAATCCCATCTCGGAACAATAAACCACAGCAGTTGCAGTTTATACAACCAAGAAAGCAACTAGTTCTCAACCTGCAGCTAACGACAAGATTTAAGTCTTATCTACATCTCAGTTGCACATCCAACACTAAAGCTCCCCAAACCATGCAGTCTCTCGAAGAAACAAGCATAAAAGCTAAAGAAATATACCCACAAATGCAACTAAAGAAAAGGCAGGAAAGCTGACTTACGACCACGTAATTGCGCCACACCATGACATTGGAAGCTGCGGAACGCATCGATTCTACGAATTCATCAAATCCATCTCTAACACAGTCCAGGGAAAAGCTTCCACCATCACTGACATGCTCTTTCAATGACTCCAACGCCAAAAACAACTTCAGGACTAGAGACCCCGCGTACATTAACAAAGTCAATCCAAATGATAAGAGATGCTTAATGCTTAAGTATTTCTCAAGTAAATTGGACAAAACTCAATTCCGAATAATAGTAGCAGACAAATATGCTAAAAAAAAATAAAAATAACCACCAACTGCTCAGATCGTAGGTCTCGAGTTTAATGCTGATACTGCATCAAAAACTTGGTGGGGAAGCCTTTACCGGTCCAACCAGGAGGTTCCGGAACCCTTATTTTTAAAATAATTCAATTTTTTACTTCAAAATCTATAAATACTTCATTGATTAAAAAATTACACCATTCATTCTCAATTCTCTTTTAATCTCTATTAACTAATTGCTCTCTATAAGTATTCTCTCTTCAGAAAAGTCGTTGGCAATTCAATCTGTCAGGTTGAAACACAAACTTTAATTTATTTTTTCCCAAATACAAACTTTAAAAATAAAGTAAAAAATGGAACCGTGTAACCTACTGTTACGGGGACCGTCTGGGAACTTCAGTTCAACGTTCCGGATACGAGTAACCGGCGGTTCAGGAACCGTGGTGGTCGGCGGGAACTTACGGGAATGGTCCAGCCTAATGCCGTAGATCAGTAGATGCTTAAAGAATATCCCACGCCATTAGCCCCCACCTGCGGTCAAACTAAAAGAGTCAACTCTCGAAGAATCTACCAAGCCGAGGAAAATCAAAATTAGGTTTTTTCGATTTGCTTACTCATGGGAAAGATTAGGGCGCAGAAAGCGAGGGAGGCGAGCGACGAAACGGCGGCGAATAGGAAACGTCGGGTCATGAAGTCGTGGAAGGTGGAGGGGGCGGGGAGGCGCAGGATTAGAGTCGGTTCGTACAAAACGGCGACGTAGAAGAGGGCCATCGCCGAGCAGGAGACTACCGCCGCCGGCTTCGACAAGGCCGGGAGTTGACTTAGCGCGTCGGTCTCAAAATAGATCTACGCATTTGGGGGTATTTATTTTCGTTAACCATTTGCTGAAATTCTCAAATTAGATAACAAATTAATTAAGTTTCAAAAGTTAAATTTACAATGTTCTTACATTACACCGCTAGCTTTTGTTAGATTATATTTCATTTGAGAACGAAATAATTTTAAGAATGGCTGATTTTTTTTAAAAAAAAAAAACATCACATTGAAATATTCTATTGAACATGTTGTTGTTGATGTTAAATTTATTCTAAAATTATATTGTTGCATTTTTTAGATTTATTTGATACATCTTATCAAACAAAGACATCATCGTCAGTAGTTGATTTAAATAATTTTTAATTATGTTTTCTTAGGACTTGTGTTAATAACTTTATATATGTATATATATACATATATTATACTAGCAAGCTAATATAACTTTGTGATATTTGTTTTGTAAGTGGAGATATCATAACTAAACTATTTATCTCCAATCAGAAACGAATGCTATCTTAACATTTTTCACTTTTCAACTTTTTTTTACTAGGAAGTCAAATATATTTTAATCTCAATGAAAATACGATAAGCAAGTATTGATTCATCAGCTCAAAACTTTTATTCCATGCACAAATGGCACATGACAATAACTTACCCATCCAATATATCTCAATTATTCCATCCATAGCACGTATCATATGAACCATCAGGAGGTTTACTCATACGACATGGACCGTAGGAAGTCACTGTCCAGAACCAATCACGCGGACCAGCTGAATCTCGGTCGTCTCTATATATATCAAAGTGTTTGACTGTTTCGGTCGGCCACTCAAAACTACAAAAGAACAATGTTTCCCCGAACAATACGAGCGGTCGAAAAGAGAACGCATATGGCAAATTATAATCATTTGGAGCAAGTTCTTGAAAACCAATATCATCGTATTTCGACTTGCAATGTACAGTGACATTTACATCCAGACTATCAACAATTCGAACATGGACCCTTCTTGCATTGGAAGCTATTACCACTAGCATAAAAGATGATATTAATACAAAAGGGACACACGATTTGGTAATAGAAGTAGTCGTACGAATTTTCATTATAAACGAAATGTGTGGGTCAAAATTTGATGAAACTCAGTAAGATGTCTGCAGGGCATTGCGTGAATGGTGGAGGCCCTAATTTATATGGTCGAAGTGATGGTTAGATACTTGGCAAGAAAAAAAAGTGATCCTTTTTAATGGGAATAAATAAATGTAGGTGAACAACGTATTTATTTTCAGTTAGAGAACACTAGATAAAGCCAAAGAAGAATTTATTTGTGCTTATTAGGTTTCCATAATTTGATCAGTTTTCGCGAAAATTTAAGTTGCAATAATTACAACAGAAAATGTGGCCCTCACTTTTTCTTTTACGAACTTGTGCAAATGTGCTCGCTTGCTAATGTGCAAAACAATGATACATTAATGAGACCACAATGATACACATTGTAACTAATAATACACAATATGGTTAAAACTTAAAAAGTGTATATCACGCCGCTAATAATAATATACAATGCGATTTATTATGATACTATATGTGTTTTTATATACAATGATACTATATGCGATTATGTTGGTTAATATCATAACAGAGTAAAGAAATTGACGATTTGAAGTCTGCTGCAAAAATCTGAAGACATGAAAAACTGTTACATTCGTGTTCAAAATTCTGCAGCTAACTTATGCACAAATCCATGTGACGATTCTTCTTCCAACTCATGGTGCTAATGAAAAAGTGAGAACCATAGAATATCCTATGCTAACTTATGCACATCCCGTTGAACCAAACATGGACATACGACCATCTACAGACTACAGATTCTGCAGAATCTTGTACAAAGACATAATTTCCTTACCTAGCTGATTTTTTTTGTTGCTTTTATATTATTCTAGGTCCCTGTAAAAATGTATTATCTCTATGTTAATAAAAAAAAAAGTTAATTACACAATCTTATCAAATTATAGATTAACAATGATATACTATATGTAATCAAAAATGATACTCTATACTTACTTACAATGGTACAACACTCTTTGAAATACAAAATTGTTTTTAATCTTTATTATTGCAAGTTTGTCACGCGCACTTGTTTGGACCGTACTCATTGTGGTCAGCGTCACTTAATTCGAACATACTTCAAAGATATGCCTCACAAAAATAGGAATTTGTTATATTTAAGAGAAAATAATTTTCTAAACTTTAATATATAATACTTGGGAATCACTCGGTAAAAAGAAATGTCATTCATTCATTCATTCATCAGCGAACGCTCCATTAGCGTCATCGACCGAGTCTCCCGCCGGTTAGAGAACAACAACGCACCGACATAACCGTGGAAAACCCGAAAACACCCTTACCCTCTTCCAATATACGCATCATTTTAAAACGGTTCTCCCCACACTCAACCGCCACCACCTCCGCTAGTCCCCCCCTTCCGCTCCGATCCCACACGAAACCCTAATTTCTCCACAACCCTAGCTTCTCTTGATGGCGAAACAATTCAACGTCCCGCCGGTGATATTCCCCTCCGGGGAGACGGCCGCAACGGCCGGCGGTGGAAGTGTCCAGCAGCGACGGGTCCCTTCGGCGCCGTTCCAGCCCCCGGCGCGGCCCTCCAACTCCGGGATCCCCTTCATGTCCTTCGACATCGGCTCCGCGACCTACGGATCCGGCCCGATCGGCGCGGGGTTCTCGGCTGCGGCGCCGTCGGGAGGCGGCTCGTTTGAGGACGAGGAGCCGCTTCTCGACGAGCTCGGGATCCACCCGGACCAAATCTGGAGGAAGACCAAATCGATTCTGAACCCGTTCCGAGTCAACCCGGCGGTCCACAAGGACTCGGATCTGGCCGGGCCGTTCTTCCTGTACCTATCCCTCTGCTTGTTCCAGCTTCTGGCTGGGAAGATCCAGTTCGGGGTGATCCTCGGGTGGATTGTCATGTCCTCGCTCTTCCTCTACTTCGTGTTCAACATGCTCGCGGGGAGGAACGGCAACCTCGAGTGGCACACGTGCACCAGCGTTATCGGCTACTGCCTCCTCCCCGTCGTGATCTTCTCCGCAGTCTCGCTGTTCGTGCCCCAGGGCGGGCCCCTCAGATTGGGCATAGGCATCGGGTTTGTTGTCTGGGCGACCAGGGCGAGCACTAGCCTGATGGTCTCCTTGTCGGACGGGGTGGAGGAGCACCGCGGGCTCATCACTTACGCGTGTTTCTTGGTTTACTCCCTGTTCTCATTGCTTGTTATATTTTAGTGATATAGGGCTTCTTAATGTGTTGATAACAGTGATTAGGGTTTTGGGATGGTGGATATCTCAATGTCATTCCTGTATATTGACCCTAAGCCGGAACAAGAATGGGGGCTTGCTTTTTGTGTTCTTCGTGCTGAATTTGATAGACGCAGTCTATTTTTTACACTATTATTTGGTGAAGGCTGATTTACCTGTTGTCCTGCTCTTTTTCCGGACTCGTAGTTCCACAGTGGATGATGTATGGTGATTTCACTATATGTAGTGTGGTTTGTTTCTAGGATTGTGTAGTAACTAGTGAAAAGCTACCAGGATTAGGACTTGCTTCATATTTTCAGCTCTCCGTCTGAGCTCCAGTGTGCTTGATCTTAATGCTTGATTACTAGAATGATGTTTACTAGAATGATGTTTACCAGAAAAGGAATATGTGAACAAAATGGATATCACTTTGGCTTTGTGCTGGTGGCTGATGTTGTCAGTGGTGAGTGATGCTATATATTATTTGGTTTTTGTGATGGAGAAGTACGCTGAGGTGCTGCCGTGGCATGAATTTGTCATCCGAACTTAATGAATCTTGACTTGCATGTACCTGCTTGATTTCATTCTTTGTACAGCTTAGAGCATTTAAACTGTATTGATTCACATATGTGCTTGGGATACCTCATGATTGATCAACTTCATGATCTCCACCTACTTTTGTTGTTGTCTTCTTATTTTACTAGTTGTAGGTTATGGTTGGCCTTTGCTTCACTGTCAGTGTCAGCCTGTCAGGTATGTCAGTTGAGTCCTCTGTTTTATCTGTTCTAAGAAGCTGATAACTTGGTAGTGTTTATGCATTGCTGAGTAAACGATTGCGCATGATTAGCATGTTCAGTCAGATTATTATTTTATAAAGCAAATTGTGTTTAATCCATTTGACTGAAATTGTGACAATCATTTCTCAAGATGTTGATGCATTTGGAAGTTCCCACTGGATTTTGATATTGCTGACAGTCTCGAGGGTTGATATGAAATCCAACTGCAAACTGGTATAAATTGTTCATACCGGGATCATGCTCATGGTAGAACTTAGAAGAATCTGCAGAAACCTACAGAGATATGCAAATCCTGCCACTTAGTTTTCCTCTCTTGTCAATGCAATGCAGACTGTCCCTCCAATATCTTTTCTGGTATGGGTAGTTGAGAATGTTTCATTCTAAAGTTGTCAGTGGTTGGGAGGCAATGAAGAGAGAGAGAGAGAGAGAGAGACTCCAAATAATTTGAGTAAAATTATTTGTTGAAGTGCCGATTGTTGATCATTACTAGGTGTAGTCGTTGTGTCTTGTTATACATGGTGAAGCCTGCTTGTTGAGTATCGGGTGCGGAATCAGGATTAGTTCCTTTTGCTTTAAATTAGGGCATCAGTACGTATGAATGGTGAATGTTGAGTGTCCTCTTTCAGTGGTGAAGAATTTAGTGTTTGGGATGATAGTGACAGCAAATTGGTTGGTGGATCACTGTCCGTAATCCGCATCATCTGTCCTGTTGTGGTAGTTGCTCTACTTGTGTTGACTACTGTTGCAAGTCTGGTGGGTTAGGTTGATGCAACATCGATGATATGTTTTATTCTACCCAACTAGATATTCTGTTATGTAACTATTCTGATTATTTCGACTCGGGTAATTTATCAACATCGGTTTCTCCGTGGGCTGAAAACTAGGCGAGGAGCTCTCTGCCAAGAGAAAAATCATTGTCGAAATCAGAATCTCGAAGGTCGTACTCAGATATAGCTGTAGATTTGTTGAAGATTGTTAATTCACTTGCCATCATTCCACCCTCACCAAACACAAAAATCCCTCTCAATCTACACAACACCAAATAAAAACAATACCAACAAAATCATACCAAGATTTTTTTTTACTTAATTTTACACAATATCCAATTAGTGCAAAAATTGTTTTAATTATACCAACAACATCATGAAAAATACAAGAGCGGTAAGACTTTTGAATATTGTACCGTATTCGTATGGACTATGGTGCGTTCTAAACCAACCAGAATACCGTAATAATAATACGCCCTCCTCCCAATTAAACAAAGTACTAGAAGTCTAGAAGGAAGGAAACTGAGGGAGACAAAGAAGAAGGGGGGACGAGAGATCTGCGTGGTTCGAAGCCGACCGAAGGAAGGAATGGCGGCGGGACCCAACAGGAAGATATCTGCTGCATCAGCCCGGGCCCACACCAGAAGAGCCAAGCAATCCTCCTCTCTTAAGCTTCCTTCAGGTCCCTCTCCTCCCTCCCTCCTTCCCTATTTAGGAATTTTTTTTCTTCGGTAAATCAATATATTTTAGGTGGGTTGTCCTAAATTCTGGGAGTTATAAATCAGTGGTCATTGTTTCGAAGCAAAGTCACCAGAAGCTTTTTAGTTTAACTCTCTCGCTCTCTCTCTGGTTTTTAGCTGGCCCGTTGACCTTCCACAAGGGTCGGGAGATTGAAGTAATAGGAACATGTTGGGATAGAAGAAAAGTGGAATAGGATAATCTTGTCTATATTTAGCTGGACGAGTAATTCTAGGTTTGTTGGGGTTTCCCCTTACCCGATGGTGCTCTAGAACGCGCTCGTTGAAATCCGATCGAAGCGTGTTTTATATCGGGTCTCTTGTTGGATGGTAAAACTAAGATGATATGTTGCGTGTTTGGTTTGGTCTATATGGTTGATGCTTGGATCTTGCTGTTAAATTTTCTGGGCTGTACCTCATTTTATACACTCGAATGGTTCAGGGATTTTGACGAAAATATTGTTGGTCTTGTCCGTCGGGGCTCTGGCATGGACTTATCAGGCAATCCGGCCTCCCCCACCGAAGACTTGTGGCTCACCGGGTGGACCGCCTGTTACAGCGCCAAGAATTAAGCTTAGTGATGGAAGATACTTGGCTTACAAAGAGCATGGAGTCTCAAGAGACGAGGCCAAGTTCAAAATTGTCTTTATACATGGTTTCGATAGTAGCCGGCATGTTGTTCCTATTGCCAGTCCACTGACTCCGGTACTTTATCAGTGTTTTGTCTTCTGTTTCTTGTTCATCCATTGTCATTGTCTTGGCGTTGCAAGGGGTTGTGTAGCTAACTTGGTGCTTGGTTTGTTTAGGAAATTGCCAGGGATTTAGGGGTCTACATTGTGTCTTTTGACCGGCCGGGATACGGAGAGAGTGACCCGCATCCAAGTAGAACCTTGAAGAGCTTGGCTTTGGATGTTGAAGAGCTTGCTGATCAACTAGGGCTGGGATCCAAATTCTATGTAGCTGGCTTTTCGATGGGTGGCGAATTTACGTGGGGATGCCTGAAGTATATTCCTCACAGGTATCACCCAATCTAGCTAACTAATTTCTTGTTGCCTTGGTTGGTTACTTGTTTCTTCCCTCTTTTAATGAAATATATTTCTTTTTAATAGACTAGCAGGAGCATCACTGTTGGCTCCAGCAACAAATTTCTGGTGGCCTGGTTTTCCTGTTAACTTAACGAAAGAGGCCTATGGACAAAAGGCTCTCAACGACCAATGGGCAGAACGTGTGTCTCATTATGCCCCCTGGCTGACCTATTGGTGGAATACTCAAAAAATATTTCCAATTTCAAGTGTTGTTGCTAGAAATCCAGATGTTTTCACTGCCCAAGACAAAGAAGTGTTGGCCAAGCATTTAGCAAAGAGGCCCACTGAGGTGATTACTGCTACCATTTCTTTTCGAAGACTTCATTGCTCTAATAATTGTTCATTATGGTAGTGTTACCATGGAATAATTAATGTTAGGCAAGAAACCTTAATCGCTGATCATAACGTGAATTAAGTGATGATCCCTTGTCGTTCCTGGATTCTAATCACTGTGGCCACATTTTCCTGCTGTGTTTCTGGCATCCTCTAATCCCCTCGGCGTTAAAAAACAGAGTTACCTGGTCAATATGATGAATTGTTTCATTAATATGTGCATTAAATCGTCAAGTAGTTCTGCTCTTTCTTGTTGCTACAATTGCTTTCATCAGTTGTTATTTGGTTATGCTGAACTTTCGACGGACTGTTATTTTTCACATCTGCTTTGTTATTCCCCTTTCCGATAATGTATTCATCACTCGCGATAAGTACAAGTTGCTGCTCTTTTCTAACATCCAAGACATGCTATGTACTCTTAGAAAATTATTAGTTATTTCAGTAGGTTAAGAGGAATCTAAAGAACAAAAGCGCCTTCTTGCTGGTGCAAAGTCATTATGCTTCTTAATGATTGGTCTTCAATCATGGTGCATGCCTGTCAGACTGATGGTTAAGTCCTTGTCTATATCTCTGCCATGTGAATTAATGACCCTTCATATGGTTAGTAGTTTTTGGTTTATTTCTTCTTATCATATACTTCCAGTATGATCGACTTTTCGGAAACAAAGGCACTCCGATCTGAACCTTGTAAAAAGTATCTTAATGGCTTAACATAAACTAGGTCTATAATACTGGTGGATGCACCAGCCTACTTATCACTCGGCTTCACTTTTGTTTCTTTTTTACATGGCTCTGCAGTATGATGGAGTTTTGGAATATGCACGGCAGCAAGGAGAGTATGAATCCATCTACCGGGACATGATCATTGGTTTCGGATCATGGGAATTCGATCCTATGGATCTGGAAAACCCATTTCCCAACAACGAGGGTGCGGTTCACTTGTGGCAGGGGGGCGAAGACATACTCGTTCCCACAGCAATACAGCGTTACATAGCCAACAAGCTCTCCTGGATTCAATACCACGAGCTACCTGGTTCGGGCCACCTGTTTCCTTACGACGACGAAATCTCTCTCACAATCCTCAAGACGATGCTGACCTGAGAATCGTAGCTCATAACCTTGCGAATCCATTGATTGCTTTCATCTCGATGAAATTGCAGTCTGAATTCTTTGCAAGTTATTCTAGTTGTTGTTGTCATCGTCACTTTGCTTGTAGAATACAGCCTACGGAATGACTAATGACTGAATATTTTCCAAACAAGTGTTTTGTGCTTTAACTTTTTATAACACCAATTTAAGTATACTATGTATTGACCTTTTTGATATAAATTATACATCCCCCGGTATTTTTCAGGATAAATGCTTGTGTAAAATTTTTAAATGCTTCTTGAGCCGTTGCTTCTTGTTGGTTCCAGCTCTATGCATAATTAGAACGGGGAAATGTAATGATTATTCGCACTGTGGCCACAGGCCACCGCACCCGAAGAAAATTTAAAAGAAATGATCTCTCCATATTTGCCTTAGAGCTCACACTTGGTGCACTATACCAACGAAACAAAACAAAACAAAAAAGACAGATCTTACAATTGTAATCATAGTACAACATAAACATCTGATGAGATAAACGGTGGAACACAAATTCAGAATTATACTTCATATCATATCGCATAATTTGGGAAAATAAGAAAGGAAAAGCTTACAGGGCTGCAATAACTTAAAACCAAAATGCCATTAACTATTGGACTTCCACAACCTTAATTAGTTTCTACATCTTTGGATCAAACCTCTTCTTCATGGTACCAACCTGCTTAGGACTCAATCCAAAAGCCTTCTCCAGCAACCTGTCATCTATCCCGGACCCAAAAATGGCGCTCGGGATCTTCTGGCTACCCGGATTCTGGCTATTAAAGCTTCCAAACACAACAGCCTCCTCCTTCCCTACATTCATCTGGAAATGCACCAACCCTCTTGGGAAAACCATTACCTCCCCTTCCTCAAGAACCCTAGCAAAAACCTTGTTGCTCGAATCCACGAAACCGGAGTACACCCTCCCTCGCACAATGTGCGCGATCTCGGTGGCCCTCGGGTGGAAATGAGGCGGGTTAACCGCTCCAGGCTTGAGGTCTGCCCTTACAAAGGACATGCCAAGTGTGTTAAGTCCGGGGAAGTTGGTAGGGTTGACGGGGATGGTTGCCAGCCCAGTTTCCGAGAAGTTTCCGGAGGTTTTGACGCTTGAGAAGATGAAGTCCTCGGTGGTGGCGGAGGAGGAGTTCTTGCATGGGAGGATGGTGAACCGGGCGGTCCGGACGAGCGGTCCGGATCCCTGGTGGGGGATGCAGAAGTCCTGAACCGGGTCAGGGTCTGAGGCTAGTACGTGGAGGAGACGATAGTGGAGTTGGACGACGAAAATAGTAACCAACAAAAATGTCGTTTTTGGACACATGTTGTCTGTCGTTTGGTCTTTTTTCCTCGAATTTTGGTGGAGTTGGAGTCCAAGCGATGGTTTCCTTTTATAGACCTGTAAGAAAAGAAGATTACTGAAGTGCCCTTGTTGAAGTCTCCAACATTTGTGAGGGATAGTAAACATAATCATCGTTTAGTGCTAGATACTAGGTTAGCCTTTTTAATAATAGCTCCTCCACCAACATTGTTCAGTTCAATGGTTCAATTCCATCTGTTTGTTAATTGTGCTTTTTCAATTCATAGTATTCTACTACTTACTTTAACTAATTTAAATTTGATGTGTCAAAATTAATCTCAACACATATTTTTATACTAATAATTTAATAAAGATTAAAATTCGAGAATCATTAATAACAATCTTTGAATTTATGAGAATCATAGTATAACATTATTCTATCATATTTAGAAGTGATATTTAAATACATTATTTGTAAATTTGAAATTAACAAAATTTACGAAAAATTAAATATCTTGGCACTTGAATCGAACCGTATGATTTTAATGTTTGAACTATATTATACATATGTTTTAGAAAGATACGTTGACGACGTGGCGATAATGATGGTTACTAATAACTATGCAGAACATTGCTCAGCGTGACCCTAGCACAATTAATGTGTATTTACCTAGTGATTGTCACGCTTAATCAAGGTTAATTAATTACTGGGAGTCTAACTATGTGAGAAACATTTTCAGGAAACTTTTGTTGCTTGTTTCACAAGGGAACACAACCACGGCTATAACGGGACCGATGCTCGAGAATGAAATGATGATTAAATCCACTCAGTGTCGATTATAATTGCATGTGCGAGTGCGTACATGAATTGTCAATTATGGTTGTCCATAAAAAAGTTAAAAGGTTTTGCCTAAAATTAATAAAAAAATTTACCGAAATGTTTTATAGATAATACAACTATTTGGGAACAATGTTTCAAGGATGATATTTACCTATTTGATATTTTGCCTAAAATAGTATATTTTCTGTTCAAACTATCTAGTTTTGGATTTATTCGATATATAGACATTGGTTCAAGTAAAAAAATTTATTATTATACATATTTAGCATAATAATATAAAAATTATTTATATAACCAAAAATATTTTTTTTGTGTAATCCATAAATGTATGTGGATTAAATTTTTAATATTAAGTTAAAGTCTTAAAAAAACATGTGGATTTTGAAGAATCTAAACACATCTTATCAAACGAATTCTGTTCAATCAAATCACAAATTTTGTATTTGAAAAAAAATGTGATTAAACCGAATTTGAGCGTGCAATAATATATCATTTAATATAGCAAAAATGAAACATACGTCAAATGATCAACCTATTTTGTATTACGTTAAAATTATTTATCAACTTCAAAATTTCAAGTCAATTAATATATAATATTTTAACACTTATTATTTTATTAATATTTTAATTTCGAAAAAAAATAATTGTTTTGGGGGTTTTTTTTAGAACTCACAAATCATGATCCGACGCTTTTTAGCCACATTAACGGCGACTACCAATTGATAGTTACGGAACATGCATGCGCATTATACAAAAATTGTGGTAGATAACGGATGATTGGATTAGTGAGAAATTATTTTTGAATTTTTTTTTTGTGAATTAGCGACCATGTGATAAATTCACTTGGTTATTGCTGACGTGGTCATGATCTCGTTGTGATCAGCTTGCATTTATGGCCATTATCCCAAACCAGAAAAATCCAGCGAGATGGTTCGTATGGGCTTCAAAACAGCCCAAGTAGCATGTTAGCCATGTCAGAAAATGGGCCGGAAGTACAAAACCATCAGGATTCTATGAGATGATTATATAATTGTGAAGATAAATAAACTAATTTTCATTTATTTATAATATACAACAAAAAGATAAAATATGCATTGTAGATTTCGGATAATATATAAATTTTAAGTGTCACCAAGGACAGATGAGTAGGATTTCTACCTAATTTGATTAACATGGTTAAAAGATAACAGAATATACTTTAGCATTTTTAGGAGTAACATATTTAAACAATATTTTCAACATGGAGTTTGATGTTTTGGGGGCATTGCTATATTTTTTTGCACATTTTATCTGGCGTTCGTTTGGTTTGTGAATATTATATTTTGTTCGCAATAGCTTTAACTGTTTTGGTAAATTATCCGAAATATATATCAAATTATTATTTTCAATCGATATTTTCATGGACTATCTTAAAAATAAAAATTATTTTACCTATTAAAAGTATGTGGTACACCAATATTTATAACTCAAACTTTAATTGATCTTTTAGCGGGAAATGATATTCTAATGTATTCAACTCTTTATTTCCCTCATGTTTTTGAGGTGTAGGAACTAGGAAGGTCCGACCTAGTATTGCATGTGAGACCTCTCCGGGACACGTGGCGTTCACCCGCAACCAGCACGACCCGGGACGCGCCACATGTAAGCAACGTGTCGCCCATTCGGAGCTCCGGCCCATTTCCGTAACCGGACCCGGAACTCTCCTCCTCCTCGCTTCACCAACCTTGTCTTTTTCTCCCCCACTGGCCCACCACCAAAATAAAATCCAACAATAAAAACGGATTCAAGGCATAATTTAAATCTTCCAAATTCCATTTAGGGCACTGTTCCTAAAGATTTCCAACTCACACATTTCACTTTCAGAGCTTTTAGGGTATTTGTATTCCAAGTCAAATGATTATGATGAAGTTTGGAGGCTAACCCACTTTTTCAATTTCTCCATCTGAATCTTGCCATCTGTTGGGCTTATTGGTAAGTTCAACTATTGTGATCCAGGTTAATTAATTTATTCGTATTTTATGTACATCAAGATTAGTGCTTTAGGGCTCAGTAATACTTGAAAGTTGATTGTTACATATTTTTTTTATATATATTTATGTTGCAGTTAATTGCCAGTTCTAGGTGATTTTATATGGTCGGCGAAGTTCGTGTCACTGCTTGATTTGCGCTAATTAATTATTCAACCACTAATCACTTACCCCGAAAGGGAAAGATTCTTCGCTTCCTGCTCCCTGCCTGCCAGGCATATTGCCTATCAGGGAAACTAGGTTTTATTTTTAAAGAGAAGTTAAGTGTCATTATAAAGTTAACATTTGTTTCAACACGCAACTTAGATTAGGAGTGCAATAATTATCCTTGTACATGTTGATAGATTTTTTTATTACGGATCCAGGCTCGGTCGGAACAATTTAAGTGGAGTAATGTCATTTTGATGATGACAATATTTTTAACAAATATTTAAATAATTCTGTATTCTCAAGCCTACACCTACCACTTTGTTGCTTATTCGTAATTTAATCTTGGTAGATTGGTTAGGCATAGTAGAAAGCAATTTAAATCTATAAAGTTGTGCGGATCGTAGAGGACATGTAGAAAATAAAGATGAAACATGAACATTATTATAAAATATATATATACACACACACACATTTGGACAAGAAAATATCTGCCGCTAGAAATCAAGTTCCTTTTGGCCAATCCCGCACTAGCAGTGCACCATTTTTGTGTCGAATAGATTCGTAGTATGTAAGATTAGATTATGTGGTCCTTCTTCTTCTGCTACGTACTGGCATGGGGCAAATTGGCAACCCCAATAATACTAATATGAAGTTCAATAAACGAGGTTTCAAGTTTGTAAAAGTGAACTAACATGGACCTTCTAAAACTGGAATTATTTGGTATCAAACCGAAACCTAAGTGGTATAAAATTGGATTTTGAATCGTTTATTAGATTCTGTAGTATATTGTGTGATAAATGGTTTTACCTAGGTTGCAATATATTCATCTGAAACCTATTTTTTTCTGAAAAACAGCTCTATTATAAGGTGATTATGTAAATGATTATTTGTTACTTTTCAGAATTGATAACAATATTTTCTTGAATTCAAATGTTCGAACTATTATAATACACCACATTATCGTAAAATGTTCCAAGAAAAAAAGGGTGGGTCCCACTCTTGCGCATTCTCGTATACGATTGGACAAGGTATCGGTTACTAAATAACGCCCACCGTCTTCCCACTTTTCCCGGAAACCACGAACATGTTGACGATCCCTTCCAATCTCGCAGGTCAAAGATAGAAAAGGGAGGAAGAAGAGGATAAAAGCAACGGTGGGGGTTACGGAGTCGGAAATGGTGTCTCCGGGGGATGAGGTGGTGGAGTCGACGCAGTTACAAGCTGGCAACCGGCGCCGACACCAACAACACCAAAGTCAAGAAGAGGTGTTGTTATTACAGGACAAGAACGAAGATCACAACGACCATCATCACCATCCTTTCTCGTCCCTCGGGAGGCAGTCATCGATCTACTCGCTGACACTCGACGAGTTCCAGCACGCGCTGAGCGAGAGCGGGAAGAACTTCGGATCCATGAACATGGACGAGTTCCTCGCTAGTATTTGGACGGCTGAAGAAAACCAGCCCCGCGGCCATCCCGCCCCCGCAGCCGTCAATGCGGTTCCTTCTGGGAGTAACAGCGGGAGCGTGAAGGCCGCGGGGACCGGGTATGATAATGTGGTGGAGCATCTCCCGAAGGGGAGTCATTTGGTTAAGCAGAGTAGCTTGCCAAGGCAGGGCTCGTTGTCTCTTCCGTCTCCGCTTTGTAGGAAGACGGTTGACGAGGTTTGGAGCGAGATACATCGGAGTGGCGTGCAGGGGCACCACGGGAGTAGTGGCAATGGAGGCGGTAGGAATGCGGGTGGTGCGGAGGCTGCGAGGCAGCCGACGTTCGGAGAAATGACGTTGGAGGACTTCTTGGTGAAGGCAGGGGTGGTGCAGGAGAACCAATGTGGGGTCCCCGCGCAGCCATTGCAACAGTATGGTGGGATGTATCAGGGCGGGAATGAGAACGGGAATGGTAGCGCGAACATGGGAGTGAGTTATGGTGTCGCGGCGATTCGTGGGGCTGGTGGTGTAGGGTATGCGCCAGCCGGGGTGTATGGAGGGAGGGTGGGGAATGGCGGGTACGTCGCAAGTGGCGGGATGATAGGGCCGGTTAGCCCGGTTGCGAGCTCTGAAGGGATTGTGGGAGGGGTGGATGGGGGTGGGGGACAATATGGGATGGACATGGGCGGGCTGAGAGGGAGGAAGAGGATCATCGACGGGCCGGTGGAGAAGGTGGTGGAGAGGAGGCAGAGGCGGATGATCAAGAACAGAGAGTCTGCCGCCAGGTCTAGAGCTAGGAAACAGGTACACACACATTTTTACACCAATAACATGAATTGGGGTTTCGTCAAGAGCAAAGATTATGCTTCAAATATGAAATGATAGAAATCAAGACGGGTTGGACCGGTCGTAATTCGTAAATTTTGTGTTCAAACGAAGTCCTCATAGTGATTTGTACGTTCAGGCGTATACAGTGGAGTTAGAAGCAGAATTAAACCAGCTCAAAGAAGAGAACAGACAACTTAAGCAAGCTCTGGTAAGTCGAATCCACTTCGCTTTCGATATGGTTATTAGTCATGGTGGTAACTGATCATGTGAATTTCTTTCGAATTTCTGCACGGACCAGGCCGAGATGGAGATGAAGAGAAAGCAGCAGGTAATAGCATTCAAATTTAGTTACAATTTGTCAGTCACCTGATACAAATAGGTTGTCCTTAAAATATGGTTTTATGGTAATTGCAGTACGTGGAGGAATCGAGGATGAAGATGCTAACCAAGGCGCAAAAGGCGAGGGAGAGGCTGGGGACGATGCGAAGGAACACGAGTTGCCCGTTGTAAAAACGCGACATTAATTGAGGAGATGATGCAGAGGAACACAAGTTAACAAGTTGTAACGAGTGAAGGAGATACTGAGAAGAAAATTGGAGAAATGGGCACTTAGAACTCAGGTTTAAGTTAATAAAATTGTCAGGTTTTGTGGTATACACTTGGTTGGTAGTTCTCTTGTAGTGTTCGTAGTTGTTTTGGAGTTGGTAGTTGGTGCTAGGAAATTAAATTCTCACCGAAGGATTTATACATATGCTAGCTCGTGTCTTTTTTATATCTTTGATGCTACTGTTGAGACGGGGATGGATGTTTCTTGTTGTAGGGTTGGTGATTTTCTCTTACACAGAGAGAAGCAGATCAATATTGGTGAAGCTTTAACTAAAACCAGGTTAATTAGTTATATAATTGTATAACTTTTTAAGTCCGTGCCCGTTAAAAATGTCAGTGCTAAAGCTATTTATTGTTTTGAGTTTGATAAACATCGTTGCGACTTACGAGCAAGTGTCAACTGACAAAAAAAAATGAGCATCTTATTATGAGATAGATATATTTTGACTATGAATATCTAAATCCTGAAACAACAGCACTTGAATTGGGTGAATATTTTATTGATAACTCTCAAGAATTTACAATATTGAGATACTTTCCGAATCTAAGACCTTGAAAAATGGTCTAGGTGCTGAATTTAAAAACTTAAAAATGGGAAGGCTTTGTTATCCTTAAAGAACATTATTGAGAAATATTATTAGTACAGTAAAACCCCAAATAATTTTCTGTGATAATATTTTTTGAACCGATAAAAATTTGGGGTATTGATTCGAGATTAGTATAAAATGTGTTAACTTTTTCTTATCGATACAACTATTTTAAAAAAATTAATGGTACTTTGATCCCAATTTTTATTTAAAAAAATATTTTATGATAAATTATATATTTTACATGTTTAATAAACTCAAAAAATATTTTAAGATACTATTTTGCATTAGATTTGATTGTTTGAATTTTTTTTCATAATTATTTATATTTTTGCATAATTTTAAATAATTATTAAATAGTTGTTTTGTTAAAAAAATATAGCAATTGCACATAATATTTAAATTTAAATGATGTAATAAATTGAGATTTATGTAATTAAATATAAATAGAGTAATTTTTTTATTATTATTTATGTATTGTATTTATTTAAAAAATATAAATTTTTTTATGTGATATTTTTTTAATAATTTATTTTTGATTCCATCAAATTTTAGGGATTTTTAATCTAAATATGACCTGAATTACATATTCTGATTATTTAAAATTACTTTGAAGTTTTAATTAGTTGGATCAAATTTTAAATTGCCAAACTGTCAACCATCACCGTGATACTTAAAATTATCCTAAAGTAAATCTTTATTAGTCTACACATCCTGATAAATAAGTTACAAATCTCTTGTAAGTTGGCCTCTCCTCCCGCCGGCTCGTGTCCGCCCATCACCGGCGAAAGCCACTCCGACCAGCGGCAACGAATAAGTGCTTGTGCCCATCCCCCCTCTGTCTACCCCTAGCAAGAGAGCTCCGACATCGGCCAGGAAAGCCCAGATTCCTCCTCTGAAGCTCTAAGTGACATAGTGTATTTCTCTTTGGAAGTTCTCGGACGTAGATTGCTGTTCAATTGAACCCGGTAACCAAATATTTGTGTCCTTCTTGTTTTCTTTTATTCTTCTGTTCTTTTTTGTGAGTATATACGTCCTCCGGGTCGTGAGCATTGTGTTGATTGGTTCCGTTCGGGTTACGTGATCGTAGCGGGGATTTAGTAGAGTGCCCGATTTTCCCAACAACGAGTAACTGTTAATTTCTTTTCTTTACTAGTTAATCTTGGAAGGAAATTTGTTACGTGGGTTTAGCTTGGATTTCTATGTTCTGTTCCGGGTCTAGCTTGAATTAATTTCTTTTGGTTTGTTATACATGTCATTGTTGGTACTTTGGTACTTGTTGCATCAGTGGGTCAAGTGAGACTTGGAAGTGTTTATGGAGAGCTCGAGTACATCCTTTGATTTGGTCTTCCGTTGTTGCTCCTGTGTGCTAGCGGAGTCTTAGAGTTGACTTGTCCGTTACTCCAAGTCCTTGATCTATATCACTTGCTCGGTTAGCTTTAGTCCTTGACCTGTCTTCAGGCAGGCTAATTGTGTTTAGGTTTACCATCGGATTGTTTTCTTCAAGCTTTATACTTGTTGTTGCACATGTGAAACTACTTACTTTTATGCAGAGATGGATCGCCAATTGTAAGATGGGTACAGCTAGCTTTCTTTGGCATCTCAGCAAGAAGCTCTTTACCGTCGGGTTGATTGGCATAACCGTGAACGAAGCTAAACGCAGCCTAAAGAAGTGTAGTTAGTATCTGCATTGTGATACTTCGATTGCTCATCAGACAATTAACCGAAAGCGATGAAGTGGCTGGGTGCATCAATATTTACAAACGTGAAGAATTTCTAAATGGTCTTATGATCTATTTTATTCAATAAACATATTTCAGATTTGAAGGGATGTCAACGTTATTATTATCGATGCCCACCTCTTTAGTTTTGTTCCAAAAAACGAATTAAAGGTTCTGATTTAATATATATGCAACATGAAATCATCAAATTGTGGTCGCACCTAATTTACCTGTTTAGTGACCCAATCGCGTGGAAGTATATGAGAGTAAATTGGAAAGCTACTGCTACCAATCCCTACGTCGAATATAAAAAAAAAAAAGAAGGGAAGAAAACAAGGAACGTACTTGCAATAGATATGGTTATAATTTAGGTATAAGGAGTAATAATATACTATTTACGTCTAAAAACGTTGGATCGATTAATGTTTTCTTAAGGCACAATGGAGTGTGATTGTTAAGTACAATTAAATTATGTAAACTCATTATCAAATGACATAGATTGGATGATTGAGCTTTAGCTATTTAAATACAATACTTAAATTTCAGTTCGCAAATATTTACAATTATTAAATATCGTTGTCTGACATTAAGAATAACCATCATCTTCTTATTTTTATACGCACATGCTAAATCTATATTGCGAGAGGCAGTAGGTTTCGTTATTAACAAATTTATTTTCAGCATTAATTGGAGTT
>SOPF01025500.1:0-41598 GCA_012979155.1 Hypericum perforatum
CGGTATGTTTCAACTACCCCGAGAGTAAGTATGTACACCAGCGTCTCATCTGGCTTCGTGGGATCATATTTGAGCAAATCACCTATCTGCAGAACAGATCAAACGAAGCATGTAAGTAGGGAAGATATGTTAAATTCTGCAACTTGTCCCTTCGAAAGATAGAGCTATGCGTGCAACGTAAATCCGACAATCTTCAGCAGAGAACATTTTGGACGTGCATTGTTGAGAAAAGCTTTAAGTTCTACAATCCAAATACTCGTAGATACTGGACATATAACTGAAGTGCAAGCATGAGAGACTAACATCGCTGTCTTTCACTAAGACTACGCGTGCAGTGACAAATCCAATCAGTTCATCACTCTGATCATTGGGTCTGCTTCGGTCAACCGCCGCCCAGGACACAATGTCACGTTGGTTGACAACATTCTGGAAAAATTCTGACTCGTATCTGCAAAGATGAAGGAAGTTTTCTGCATTGCATAAACAAAATAGTCCGATAGCTTAAAACATATGAGCAAAAGATAAAGAGGATAATAAGCACCTACCTGATCGGAAATATATCACCATGAAGTCCCTCCAAAATCTCTAAGTCAGAAGGCTTTATAGGCCTGTAGCATATGGCTGGGCGATGAGAAATACTGGGATTTACCATTGAAAGATCTGACTTTATTCCTTGAAAGGATACTGCCGACGAGGAACTGTGAAATGGTCTCGTCCATTTATGCAACACGAGAAACGAATCCCATGCTGCAGCTGCTAAAATTCGGAGCAAGGATCCCTGTGAACATGTGAAGGCGAGAGAGACAAACGTTCTAGTGAGATGCTATTTAAGTTTCACTTATCCAAATTCCATTATCTTCCAAAAATAAGATCAACAAAGTTTTAGCTGTTATGTTCGAATCTCCATATTCAACCCAAACCTCAAGGCAATGAGTTAGTGGATTTTCCACACTTATAAGCTTGCCCTCTGTTCTTGCACCAAGCAATGTCGGATTCTCAACACATTTGAAATGCATACTAATATGGGGACTCCAGTTACAGCCTAATCATTTCAATAGCGCGAAAAATTGAGCAACGTCGAGTTTTACAGAAATTGATATCAAGAAGACAGGCACAAATGACAGTGTAAGGCAGCAAAATCAGAAGTATACCAAGTTGAATGAAATCACTATGGAGATAATCAAGCGGCAACGTCACTCTAGAAATTCAAACAACTAACTAAATCCAATCAAAACTAGGATACTTAAACAATATAAAAAGAAAAAAACCAACAACCATAGCTCATCCACATCTAAATGAGCCAGCAAAAGGAAAAGAAAATTGTAAAATTAGATAATTAGATAATCGTTGACCAACAGATCGGACAAGGACCCCAAAAGAACCAAGAATCAGCTCAAGTTCAGTTCTCCGCTTAAACTACTAAGAATGAAACATCCAAACCAACAAGAAACAAATACCCCACGCCAAAATTCCACATAAAAACCAAAACTTGACACGAAAAACTACCAATTTGAAAGGGAAAAGGGAAACCCAGATGGGATCTTAGCCGTCAGAACTTGCATCTTCAAGAACGGAGTGAGAAATTTCTCAAAAAGAAAAAAACGAGGTGAGAAAAAGAAGAGAAGTGACCTCTCCCGGTGGCGGGTGCTTGTGGAGAGATAAGGAAACAGAGAGAAAGAGAAACACGAGGGAGGATCAAAGAGGTGACGTGGGCTTGGGGTTTTCCCTTTGTTGGGACTTGGGTGGGCGGGCTCCTTTTCTGTGGAATCGGAGAGATGTTGAGAGTTTTGCTCTGTGTTTTTTGCGCGTTTGAGGATCGGAAATCGGAAGGAAACTGCGATAGGAAGTGGTTGATACGAAAAGTATATAATTTAATTAAGAATTTTGAGTTCAAACATTACAATTTGTAATTTTTATATATTTTATATAAGTCAGTATTATACTTGGGAGAATTTGCATTAATGGTTGTGATAATATTAGGGAAAAAAATATATTTAAACACCATAGTTTATTGATTTTCAAACAAGATTATATAATTTTTTCGGCTAAAATCATTTCACGTAATTTTTTTCTTAAACATTTTTCAGTTTTTAACAGCCCGCAGAAATGTTCGATTATATGATTATTCATGCAGGTACTAAATGATTTGCACATCGACACTGTTTTTGTCCGACGTGAATATTTCTATTTGTTGATGATTGATGATGTGGTATTGATAAATTACCACTTTAGTTGAAAATCTTAAAATTTCTTTAAAATTCCCACCAGCTTCCCCGCCCTTTCTTTAGCCAGCCATGGAGATGTATCTCCCACCCATGGAAATCCTAAATCCTCAATTTCCAAAGAACAAACTGATGAGTTATTACTAATATTTATTCAGGTTTCATTGTTTACAAATAAAGAAAAACCTCAAAATCGTTTAAAATTTAAAAAATTTTAAGCTTAATTAATTAAAGTTAAAAATTAAAAAAAAAAACTGAGGAGTCATAGCGAGAAGATGATCTCTATTGCATCCAACGACGCGGAGTTCTTGGATCTGGGTCCCTATAGATTTCTCCTGTAATTTCTCCAGATTCGTAGCTTCTTCAGATTCCTGCTTACCAGGATTAGGTGTATGCCATTTCATGGAGAATTTGAAGAAGGCAATCGATTTAATACCCCTCTTGCTTTTCTAGGTTATAGATTTCTTTTTTTGGGAGTTGGAATTTGTTTCGTGGAAGATGGAAATTATTGTTATTTATTTGGAAAAAAATTGTCTTCGTTCGACTTTGTTCCGAGCTCCCCTTCTGTCATCAACCATCGACTGAGCTTTGCTTTTTGGGTGTTGGTCCCCAAACTAATCGTCATCTTCGTTCGTGTTGTTGTTTGACCATCTGCATTCATGCTCTGCTTTTTGGGTGTTGGTCCCCAAACTAATCGCATTCATGTTCCCGCTATGTTCGTGTTGTTGTCAGTGCGCCCCTGCTCTTAGTTTTCAGCTCACAGTGGTGCCCTTGCTACAGTGCCCCGCCCTGGGCGCCACGACAGTTTTTTTGTCAGCTCAGTTTTTTTAAAATTCAGCTAACTGTATCAAACTCGAGTATTTTTTCGCGTTTATTTCAAAAGACTAAATTAAAAATCTGACCAGTAAATTTTGCGAAATGAAAATTTTCTTAACATCGAAATATATTACATTACATTTAAAAAAATATAAATTACTTAGTTCTTACATTAATCTCAAACTAATGTACAAGTTCAACTGCATTTTCTTATCATCATCTAAGAGGAGCTCGAAAGCGTCTATGGCTAACTTGTACGCTTTCTCAATAATTGCTGATTTGATATTCTCGGGGGCGACGAACTTTCCAACACGACAAAAAGCATACGCAAAAGGGTCTAGTCTTGCGAAGTTGAGGAGATCGAGGATCTTGTACGGCATGGTAGTGTTTGAAGGTCTCATTGTATGGGTCCATATGCAATGTCATAATGGATATGTCGTAGGCTTCACGGAGCTTCCCATCTTGGAAATGCTCATCTGCCATCTCCAACATTGACTTGGCCATTATGAAAAATATGTAGATTGTGAAAGATAAGAAATTTTGGTGTAAAAAATTATGAAGAATGTAATAGTAATTTATAGAATTTTCAAATGAATTTGGACCACAAAATTTTTACATCAAATTTGGACCACACACATTTTTACCATATCCGAAAAGTCTCGTAATTTGGATTAAAAAATTTGTCTAAAATTAACAAAAAATTATAAAAACATTTTTATTTCACAAAATAGTCAAAAATATTAAAAATAATTTTTAGAATTTTTTTCCAAATTTTTTCCGATTTTTTTATTTTTTTCCGATTTTTAAAAAAAAAGAAAATGTTGACTGGGCGACATGGCCCAATCGGAGCGGGCCATGTTGCCGGGGCGAGAAACGCCTGTCGTGGCAAGGTGCGCCTCGCCTCTAATCCCCTCCCATTGCGGGTGGTCTTATTGATGAATCGATTGCCAGATTAAAAGGGATTTGGAATAACATTGCTCGAGATATTTCATTATTTTGGACTTGAGAAATAGAACCCCAAAAGAAAGGATATTTCTTCCAAGTTATTCAATTATTTGCCTTTTGGGTCAACATGAGCCCTGAAGTTCCGCCTAAGAATAGAGTGGGAGTTTTCAACGGGTTCAAAGGATCGGGTTTTTCTACAAGGAATTTAAAATTTTTAAATTTGGGATTAAAGTGATAGTTCATCACATGTCATGCAATAAAAAAGAAATATCTGCATCGAATAAGAAACGACGTCATTTTACAGACATGATAAGAATAAATATATGGCTAGACTTCTGTCTGGACTGTCCAGAATTCAAAAATATTTAAAAAAACTACATAAATTGATTTTAAACATGTGGCGTGACTTCTGTTCGGACTATCTCAAATTCAAAAATATAAAAAAACTACGTAAATTAATTTTAGACAGATAAAACTATATGACTTTTTCTTGCCAAAATGCTATTACAAAATATTCAAATTGCACCCCGTCATATATGAACTATGAAAAACAACGTTGTGTTTATTTTTTGATCTCATATCAAATCACCACAGACGATTGATGAGTGTCAAAATACTCATTATGCTTGTCATTTTAGTATATCGTTCTTAGTGTTTTAGGTTAATTTAGTCTTATTTTAGTTGTCTTAGTGTTAGTTTTTGTTCATTGTGTGTTTATGCTTAGTTTATCGTTTTTCATTAAGTTTGTTTGATTTTAGGAGCATATTCGAGGAGAAGGGGAGGATGATCAAGCGCACACGCGAAGCCATGGACGAAAGGGAGGACGCGAAGCCAAGGAAGGTAAAGCATGGACATCTGGCGCATGCCGGCATACATGGCGCACACCAGGTTACCGTTATCCGAACGACAGAACACTCAGACGACCATTTCACTCGGAGAAGCAAAATTGTGAAGGCTGACGCATGCCAAGTGGACATGGCGCATGCTAGACCAGACAAGCAGAAGTGAAATAAAGCTGAGTGTTGGCCAAACAAATTGGAAGACTTGACTAAGGCGGTTTAGGCTTTGTGAAGAGAAGGGGACAAAATTGGTAGCCACTTTTTAGATATTTTAGGTTGTCCAAATTGTTAGATAAGTTAGATTAGATATTTAGTTTACTATTCCTTAAGTTAGTTAGTATATTAGGTAGTTTTTGGTCTAAAAACAAAGGGTGGCTCATTTGGCTCATTTAGGTTCACAATGTTGACCTAAGTGAGAGTGTTCCACCAACAAGATATAAATTTTAGCTAGAAGAACGTGGACTTGAAGAGTGGAGCTTGGAACCTTGATAAGTTTCCATTCCTTTCTCTCTTATTTATGCTTATGTTTATATAAATTAGTATGTTTGAGTAAATACTTGAGTGTGGTGCCTTGTTACCTTTGACGTAGCCATTGTATGAGGTGTGTATGTTCATGTATGTGTTCTCATCAAGGTGCTTGATCCTATTGCTTAGACTTGCTTGATCACCAAACCTTTGTAGCTAGTCAAAACTTGAGACCAGAAGGGTATAGAATTGATGGAGAGGTTGGTTTGATGATTAGTACTCTTGCTAGGAGAGAAATCTCTTTGGTGACCTACTGATTATTCTTTGAATGGAGCTTATAGTTGATGGTTAGCTAAGTTTAGTTGGTTGGTGGGGTCGAAAGAACATATCTGATCCTCTAAGCTTTGTTAAGTAGCAATTTAGACTCATCGCACACGAAAGTGTGGTTGAGGATGCCTTCGATTCACTCGAACCACATCGCTTACACTAAAAACCCTCTAAAACTTATGGTTATATTTCTGGTTTAGGTGCCATGCTATTTTTAGTATTTGTGTTGTTTATATTCTATTTTATAACATATCTATCTTTGTTTTAGAACTTGTTAGCTTTTAAACTTATGCTTTTGTGTTTAGATCACTTGTTCAAATAACCAAACTTCATAATCTGATCCTAGTCAAATATGTAAACTCTAGAGTAGGCCTAAAACCTCAATCTCTATGGTTCGACAACCTTACTTACTCTTATTGCAAATTTGCCACAACTCAACTACTGATTGTTGGCGTACGCCAGCCTCACTTGGCGCGCGCCAGCTTAGTTGTAACAAAGAAAAGGGCACGCCAAGAGCGTTGGCATATGCCAAAGTTCGATCTTGATCATTGTTGGCGCATGCCTGTGAAAGTTGGCACATGCCAGGAATACCGAGAAACGACCGGTCATCCATTAATCGAGCAAAATCAAGTAAGAACGTTCACATAGGAAAGAAAAATAAACTCGTCAACCTTCAACAAAGAAATTAGCAGTCTAGTCGTGTGTGGTGAATCGTGAAACATCAATTAGTACCATCGCCGGGGAATTGAGATTTAGACTCTCAATTTGGTTTACAAACTTGGATTAGGATTAGTATATTATTAGTATTATATTATATAGTATATTTTTATTTTTATTTTTATTTTTATTTTATTTTATTTTTCTTTCATCAAGTGACTTGTCTTGCTTGACAAGTTACGTTAATGCCTTTAACCCATTCCACCTCCGAGCCTCAGTTGGGAACTGAAGTAGACATAGCACTGTTAGAAAGGTCCTTACGTAGGGAGAGAAGAGAAAAAGAAAGAATGGATCAAAGGCAAGAAGGTCAAGGGGCTGGAGTTCATGCCCCTAGACATTCTCTAATGGACCATGGGAGACCAACTTACGAAGGAGCAAAAACTGGAATCCAACGGCCTGCTGTCAAGGCTAATCATTTTGAAATTAAGCCGGCCGTGATTCTTATGCTTCAAGCTTTGGGTCAGTTCTTTGGTTTGCCTAATGAAGATCCCAATGAACACCTAGGGAACTTCATGGAATTAGCTGATAATTTTAAGTATCCTAGAGCGACTGATGATCACATACACATTTCCATACACGTTAAGGGATAAGGCTAAACTTTGGTATAAACAACTTAAGGGAACTCCGATAATCACATGGGAGCAATTAACAAACGCTTTCTTAGATAAATATTTACCCTACTCAAAGACTAACAAACTCGTCAAGGAGATTACAAACTTTGAACAATATGAAGGATAGTCTTTGTGTGAAACTTGGGAGAGATTTAAGGAGTTGCAATGAAAATGCCCGCACCATGGTTTGTCTGAGAGTCTCTGCTTAAGACATTCTATTTTAGCCTATCGCCATCAATAATGGAAGCTATTGACTCAGCTTCTAATAGAAATTTCCTGAGAAAGGAAAGGGCTGAAGCCCACCATAATCTGGAAGAGCTGACAGCGACCAACAGGATAATCACAAATGAGAGAAAAAGACAACCCATTAGAGAATTAAACGAGGTAACTGAGCGAAGTAAGAGAAGAGGAATGTTAGACTTAGATGCTTCCTCGTCTTTTCAAGCGCAACTTGACTTGATGGCAAAGCAGTTGCATGATTTGACACAAAATAAGGTTGATTCTGTAGCTTTACAATAGCATTGCAAAACTTGTGGCAACTCTTGCCACGAGTTTAGTCAATGTGCATTGATGAATAAATCTGTAGAGCAGGTCAACTTTGTGAGTGGTCAAGGACAAGGAGGAAACCGAGTGTTAAATAACCCATATTCCTCTATATACAATCCTGGTTGGAGAAACCACCCTAACTTCTCATGGAAAGAAAGAAACAACGATGACAGTATGGCAATCGTTCCTGATAAAGGAATGCCATTACGTGTCTCGCAATAACCACCACCACCTGATTTTCAACCACGTGGGTTCTTAGGAGAAAGAATGTTAGCACTCGAGGACAGATTTGACAAGGTTGAGAATTTCGTCCAACAAACTGGAGATTCATCCAACAACCAAAGTCAAATCTTGAAAGCATTAGCAGCCTAGGAAGCGAGGCAGAACAATTTAGAGTAGTTTCTAAAGGTCAAGCAACTACCATGCGTAACATGGAAGTACAACTTGGGGAAATTGTTAAGACAAATACATGTAAAAGAAAGTCTAGTATGGATGAAAAATTTCTCTGTTTCATGGAGAAAATGGAACACGTACAGCTTAGTGTCTCATTCTTAGAAATGTTAGATCAAGTCCCACACTATGCAAAATTTCTAAAGGAACTCGTCACTAAGAAGAGGTAATGGGAGGATGGAGAGACAATTACCCTTACGGCTAATTGTAGCTCTTTAATCTCAAAGAATCTTCCGATAAAGCTTAAAAATCCGGGGAATTTTACAATTCCTTGTTTCATAGGTGAAACCGAGTTTTCTAAATGTTTATGTGACTTGGGCGCAAGTATTAACTTGATGCCTTTGTCTACATTCCAAATACTAGGTTTGTGCAAAGTTAAGCCAACTTCTATGCTTCTTCATTTAGCTGACCAATCTATTAAGAAACCATTCGGTGTTGTTGAGGATGTCCTGGTTAAGATTGACAAGTTCATCTTTCTAGTTGACTTTGTGGTTCTGGATTTCTCGGAGGACAAGAACTGCCCACTAATTTATCGAAGACCATTCCTCAACACAGCACATGCTTTGGTGGATGTGCATAATGGTAAATTGGTTCTAAGAATTGAAGACAAGAAGGTTGAGTTTAACATGACAAGTGTTATGCGCCATCTACTTGACAAAGGAATGTGCATGAAGATTGATGTAGTATATGATTGTATCCTCGAGTTTTGCAAGGAGAACATCTCTAGGATTGAGGATAAAGATCTAGAGAGAGTCGCAGAGGACTTTGAGGAAGAAATTAAGGAGAGAATTGATAAAGATGGTCTACTTGAGGAGCTTAAAATTCATTTGAAATATCGAACCCTACCCTTAATTGTTAAGGCTCCTTCCTTAGAACTGAAAGAGCTACCCTCCCATCTGAGATATGCTTTCTTAATAGAAGGAGGGAGATTACCGATTATTATATCAAACAAGCTCACTAAGGAAGAAGAAGCGAAAGTGCTCATAATTGTTAACAAACGGATTAAAGCCACTGGGTGGTAAATATCTGATATTAAGGGGATAAGCTCAGAAATTGTGATGCACCACATCACATAGAGGATGGAGCGAGACCTAAAGTAGACCGACAAAGGAGATTAAATCCTAATATGAAGGAGGTTGTCAAGAAGGAAATGATTAAACTCCTAGAAGCTGGAATCATTTATCCGATCTCGGATAGTAAGTGGGTTAGCCCAATATATTGTGTTCCCAAGAAAGGAGGAATGACAGTTGTGATCAACGAGGAAGGGGAGCTCATTCCAACTAGAACTGTAACCGGCTGGAGAGTGTGCATTGATTATCGAAAAATTAAATGACACTATATGTAAAGATCACTTTCCATTTCCATTTATAGATCAAATGTTAGAAAGGATAGCGGGGTATTCTTACTATTGCTTTTTGGATGGTTACTCTGGGTATAACCAAATTGCAATATACCCCAGAGATCAAGAGAAAACATCTTTCACATGTCCCTTCAGTATTTTTGCATATCACATAATGTCTTTTGGATTATGTTGTGCCCCACCAATGTTTCAACGTTGCATGGAGTCTATCTTTTGGGAGATAAACGAAAAGATTATGGAAATCTTCATGGATGATTTCTCTATATTTAGAGACTCATTTGATCACTGTCTTGACAACTTAGATAAAGTACTGCAGAGATGTGAGGAAAAGAACCTTGTGCTCAATTGGGAAAAGTGCCATTTTATGGTAGATAAAGGAATAGTCCTTAGGCATAAGATTTCTCGAGCTGGCATGAAAGTCGATAGAGCTAAAATAGAGGCAATAGAAAAAATAGATGCACCAACAACAGTTAAAGGAGTTAGAGCATTTTTGGGTCATACCTGATTTTATAGAAGATTCATCAAGAACTTCTCTCTAATTGCTAAATCTCTAACGAATTTGCTGGTCAAGGATGTATCCTTTAACTTTGATGATCATTGCCTTAAGGCATTTGATTCTCTTAAAAAAGCTCTTATCATAGCTCTAGTGATTTCATCACCAGACTGAAAACTTTCATTCGAATTGATGTGTGACGCGAGTGATCTAGCTTTGGGATGTGTGCTTGGACAGAAGAAAGAGGAAAAGCTACATGTCATCTACTATGCTAGTAGAGTATTGGCAGGAGCTCAACTCAACTATACGACCATAGAGAAAGAGATGCTTGTGGTTGTCTACGCATGTGACAAATTCAGACCATATTTGCTTAGTTCGAAAGTTATAATCTACACTGACCATGCAGCTTTGAGATATCTTTTCTCAAAGCAAGACGCAAAACCTTGCTTGATGCGCTGGATTTTGTTATTACAAGAATTTGACTTGTCCATTAAGGATAAGAAAGGAGAAGAAAATGTAGTCGCAGATCATCTCTCTAGGTTAGAGAAAAGCGATGGTATGGAGATTGAAGGGAAAATCCAAGAAGAGTTTCAGTATGGAGATTGAAGGGAAAATCCAAGAAAAATTTTCAGATGAAACTCTTATGACAATGAGTAGAGTAAAAGCTCCCTGGTATGCTGATTATGCCAACTTCTTAGTTGGAGGTATCATTCCTATAGATCTGAGTTATCCCCAAAGGAAGAAATTTCTACGGGATGTTCGGATGTATGTTTGGGATGATCCTTACCTATTCAAAAGATGTAATGACGGGGTTCTTCGATGTTGCATTGCTAGTTGGGAAGTAGCAAATATTTTAGAGCAATGCTATAATACTCTCTACTCAGGTCATTATGGAGCTTCAAGAACTGCATCTTGAGTCTTCGAATGCAGTTTTTATTGGCCTTTCATCTTCAAGAATGCACGTAGTTATGTTGAGCAGTGTGACCGCTGCCAAAGAATGGGAAATATCTCAAAAAAGAATGAGATGCCGTTATCTAGAATTTTAGAGATTGAGCTTTTTGACGTTTGGGGTTTGGACTTCATGGGTCATTTTCCAACTTCATATGGCAACAAGTATATCTTGGTAGGAGTTAACTATGTTTCAAAGTGGGTAGAAGCTTTGGCATCACCAACAAATGATGCTAGAGTGGTTATCCAATTTATGAAGAAACTCTTTTCAAGATTTGGAGTGCCACGAGCTATAATCAGTGATGGTGGGTCACATTTCTGCAACAAACAATTTGAAGTCCTGCTTAAGAAGTATAGGGTGATGCATAAGGTGGCAACACCTTATCATCCCCAAACTAGCGGACAAGTTGAGCTTTCAAATCGACAGCTCAAGAAAATATTAGAAAAGACAGTCAGAACAGCAACGAAAGATTGGTCAAACAAGCTCGATGATGCCTTATGGGCTTATCATACGGCATTTAGGACACTTATAGGAATATCGCCAAATAGGCTTGTTTATGGGAAAGCGTACAATCTTCTAGTAGAGCTTGAGCATCGTGTATTTTGGGCTATTAAAACCCTTAATTACGATTACAAAAGGCCAGAGAATGCAAAATCCTCCAACTTGAAGAGTTGGATGAAATGCGGGACTTGGCATCCGAAAGCTCAATGCTTTACAAGGAAAGGACCAAAAGAAGACATGATGCCTACATTATCAAGAAGGAGTTTAAGGAGGGGCAGAATGTTCTTCTCTATAACTTGTGATTAAGACTCTTCCTAGAGAAGCTCAAATCTAAGTGGAGCGGCCCGTACCAAGTTGTTAAAGTGCTACCTTTCAGAGCACTTGATTTAAAAAATAGCAACGAGATAGTCTTCTGAGTTAACGGCCAATGTTGCAAAATTTACATTGGAGAGGGTGACATTAATCGAGATACGAAGGTGCAATCAATTTATGTGCCATCCAATGTTTGAACATTAGAACTAAAGAAAGGCTCTTTTACCTGTAGGGAATAAAGAACAGGATGTTTTGCATTAAGTATCTTTGTTTAGTTAGTGTCTTAGTTTCGAGGAAGATCCTGATTGACATATGTCTCATCATTCTCCGTCAAGCACAAGAGACCTTGAAAATTGAGAGACGAGAAAAAAATTTCTTGAGACACTCTAGAGGAACTTCGAAGAGTGCTTTCAAGAGGAGGATGAAGAGATTTGAATTTTTTCCAAGGTGCGGAAAATTAGAGCACGACGGAGACTGTAGCAAGAATAGCACTAACTTGCAAAATGTGCATACTATGCTACTATGTTACGATCCTATTAGACTTAAAGCCAAAAAGGTTGTACGAAAAGGTAGTTCATCATAGTTTGCCATTCGTGAGTTGTGTGAATTGCAAACGTCCAAGTTGCACCTTTGACCCATGCTAATGAGGCGTCTGGTTTTCAAGCTTTCCAGGAATGCAGCATACATAAAAGCCAAAAAAATTAGATTAGCATGTTTATTTCTTATATTAGGTATATTAGTTAGAGTAATTTTAGTTTAAGTACATAGATTTTAGGTATTGTGCAGATATAGCAAGCGCCAAAGTATATGGCAAACGCCATGTCTCTCGTGTCAAAGAAACCTGGCGCACGCCACTAAAGCTGGCGCACGCCAGAAATGGCAGAAAGGAAGAAGTTGGCACACGCCAATGGACTTGTCGCATGCCAGGTTCAGGCAGATTCGAATATAAAAAGCCACAGGCATGTGCCATTTCTCATAAAAACACAATACCAACTCTCCCTCTCCACCTTAAATCGAAAAGCCAACATTGCCCAACCCTTACCAATAATTTAGCAAGATTACCCAACTCCAAAAACAATATATAACATGGCAGAAGCTGCAAATTCAAGGCGAGGAGGATGAGGAGACCGAAGGAAGTGAATTAGAAACCTTTCACCTACAGCACCGCCTTTGCCACTTCAGGACATCCGTGGACGCTATGGCGCTCCTTTCATAATCTTCAACGATTGGGAGGGAGAGAGGTATCAAAGATTCTTTCAACTCACTGCCCTTAGTCATTTTACGATAGAATAGAATAAAATAGAATGACATGCAAATACTAGGGGTAGATAGACAATTACGTTCAGCTTTTAGGAAACTAGGCTGAAGATACTTTGAGAGGAGAGAGATATTGGCTAGGCAAGAATTAGTGTTGGAGTTTTATTGCACATTACAGGTATCGTCTAACAGACAATCATTTACTGCATGTATTTTTTACACTGATTTTTGCATGAATGAGGAAGAATTTAACGATCTCTTTAGCCTTAAGGCTGGAGTGGGTTCGTTAAATTTCTCACCCACTAGTTTAGCTCATCGAGCATGGCATGATAATACTGGCTTTGAGAGATACGAGTCGGGGAAGGTACCCAATGCACTGATTAGAGAACCATATTTGGGTATCCTTCACCACTTTATGACTTTGACCATTAGTGGATAATGGGAAGAGTCTAAAGTGTTCAGATCTCAGCTATATGCCATAGATTGCCTGCGCCACGACATACCATTTAGCACTTTTGCTATGATGATTGACTGCTTTGCAAGATCGATTAGTGATAGGGAGCCTAGATATCTGTACTTAGGTCATATTATATCCCGCATTGCGCATCACCATTTTTCTGAGCAATTCACAGATTTTTGCGGCACGATTGTGGAGCCTGTTACCCTGGGCATCGACAAGCTCCATATAAGCAAGCTAATCAAGAAGACGATGGTTGATGGAGTTGAGCTTGTCGAATACAAGCCTTGGGAACAGAGAGAGGCAGTGTAGAAGTGCCTTGGGGCACCAGGAAAGGTGCCAGATCAGAGAGAGGAGCAGCAGGAGTAGACAGGCCCAAGCCACCAGTACCAGGCCCAAGCCACCAGTACCAGGCCCAGCATGATAATGCAGGGCTGAGTCATCAGGCGCCTGATGCTCTTTCTGATATACAGTTTCTACGCCACCAGCTAGCTACAATACAGGCTGAGATGGGAGCCATGAGAGATGAGCAGAGGGCGTACTATGTCGAATCCAGAGCTCACATGGCTTACTAGCGAGAGCATATAGAGCAGCAGCGAGCGCATGCTGAATGGATGCACAGCTAGGCAGATAACTTCGGGAGTGGCTTTCATTTGTCATCACTTCTACCACCACCTCCTCCATCTTCAGACGATTGACAGGGAGCTCCTATTTCCCTAATTTTGTTTTATTTGTTTACTTACTTAGTTTGTTTGTTTATTTTATTTATTTTGACTCTGTTTTTGAATTTTGTGTATTTGTAACTCATTTAATGATTGTGTTATGCTATTGTACGGTGATCCTATTAGGCTTAAAGCCAAAAAGGTCACAAGAAGGTAGTCTACATAACAAGTCATTAGTGAGTTAACGTTGTTGCATGCTTGTTTGTTTAGATGTTTATTAGTATCTTAGACACACTGAGGACAATGTGTCATTCAAGTGTGGGTGAGGGTTCCTTCTAGGAATCTTTCTTATACGTTGTTTAGTATTTTAGTATGTTAGTATTTTAGACTTGGCATAAATTTTTCAAAAATTTGATTCCCCTCAGAAATTTTCAACTTGTGTTAGAATTTTATTATTTTTTGAATTGGGAATTTAATTCGAGCACAAAGTCTAGGAATTGGTAGAAATCTCGCACTCTATTGTTTAGATTGGTAGTTTCACTATGTAGACTAGACTAGAGGGTTGACGAGTGTACCTTATGAGTATTTGAGCTGAAGGAAGAGACATCCGTCTCTATATTTTTCATGAGGTGCATACTTAGTCAGTTGATCGAGGTATCCTACTAGTACTTATCGTAGTCTAGGTTGCGTGGGAGTTAGTGAGTAGACGGGGGCATTCTTTGACATTAAGCCTAGAGCCTTAGAGACAAAATCATGTATATATATCTGTTGTTTAAACCCGTTGAGCCAAACTTTTTCTTGATCTTAGATTAGGAAGCTGATTACAAACCATATATCATCCATTTTCCTTACCCTTGATCATTCAATTCGAGGACTTATAGGTATGAATATGTATTGTGTTTAGTTGGTAGCTTGGGTTTGATTTAGTTTACTTTTGTCGGGATGATGTAGTTATGGCCATGTTAGAATCCGAATTTTTACCTAGAACGTGCTAAGTTTATATAGTTGAATTAGTTTGTGAATGTTGCATATATATAAAAAAAAGAAAAGAAAAAGAAAAAGAAGCAAAAAAAGAATGTGAAGTTCAATAAGGCATGTTTCTAGGAGAAATTCATGCTTCTTGGTCTTAGGACCTTGGGATATTTGGGGAGTGTGTTTATTGTTTTTATATATGTGAGGATGCTTAGATTAGATGAGTGATTAGTTGCATATGTGACATGTTCTCGGATTGGGTCGTTTAGCCACTATCCACATATTATACCTCACCTTAACCTTAAGTCCCATTACAACCCGATGAAAAGATCCCCCGATCATTAGCAACCGTTGCGACTTTTAGATAGCGTTGAGTAGGGCGTAGGATGCTTTGAGTATATTGACATGTATGCGAGTGATAGGAAGTTGACCATATAGATTATATGATTGAAACACTTGTTTACCCTTGTGAGGTCAATCTTCTAGTGTCTTTTACATAGAGTTAACACTTGTTTAAACAATTGAGTGCTGAGATGCCTGCTAGTTTGTTGTGCTTTGTGTTTTGGATTGATGAACTAACTTAGTTTATGATTTTATTCTGATACAAGCTGATGTTTTTTAGGGGAGTTAAGTATAGATTTATTCATGCCATATCTTTTCCTTGTCTTGTGTTTGTTTGTTTGTTTGTATTTGATTTTCGTTTAGGTTGTCCGCATTTTAAGTTTTGCTTAGGGACAAGCAATGATTCAAGTGTGGGGGTGTGATGAGTGTCAAAAATATTCATTATGCTTGTCATTTTAGTATATCATTCTTAGTGTTTTAGGTCAATTTAGTCTTGTTTTAGTTGTCTTAGTGTTAGTTTTCGTTCATTGTGTGTTTATGCTTAGTTTATCATTTTTCATTAAGTTTGTTTGATTTTAGGAGCATATTCGAGGAGAAGTGGAGGATGATCAAGCGCACACGTGAAGCCATGGACGAAAGGGAGGATGCAAAGCCAAGGAAGGCAAAGCACGGACATCTAGCATATGCCAGCATACATGGCACATGCCAGGTTACCGTTATCCGAACGATAGAACACTCAGACGACCATTTCACTCAGAGAAGCAAAATTGTGAAGGTTGGCACACGCCAGGTAGACATGGCGCACGCCAGACCAGACGGGCAGAAGTGAAATAAAGCTGAGTGTTGGCCAAACAAATTGGAAGACTTGACTAAGGCAGTTTAGGCTTTGTGAAGGCAAGGGGACAAAGTTGGTAGCCACTTTTTAGATATTTTAGGTTGTCCAAATTGTTAGATAAGTTAGAATAGATATTTAGTTTACTATTCCATAAGTTAGTTAGTATATTAGGTAGTTTTTGGTCTAAAAACAAAGGGTGGCTCATTTGGCTCATTTAGGTTCACATTGTTGACCTAAGTGAGAGAGTTCCACCAATAAGATGCAAATTTTAGCTAGAGGAATATGGACTTGAAGAGTAGAGCTTGGAACCTTGATAAGTTTCCATTCCTTTCTCTCTTGTTTATGTTTATGATTATATATATTAGTATGTTTGAGTAAATACTTGAGTGTGGTGCCTTGTTACCTTTGATGTAGCTATTGTATGAGGTGTGTATGTTCATGTATGTGTTCTTGTCAAGGTGCTTGATCTTATTGCTTAGACTTGCTTGATCACCAAGCCTTTGTAGGTAGTCAAAACTTGAGACCGGAAGGGTATAGAATTGATGGAGAGGTTGGTTTGATGATTAGTACTCTTGCTAGGAGAGAAATCTCTTTGGTGACCTACTGATTATTCTTTGAGTGGAGCTTATAGTTGATGCTTAGCTAAGTTTAGTTGGTTGGTGGGGTCGAAAGAACATATCCGATCCTCTAAGCTTAGTTAAGTAGCAATTTAGACTCATCGCACACGAAAGTGTGGTTGAGGATGCCTTTGATTCACTCGAACCACATCGCTTACACTAAAAACCCTCTAAAACTTATGGTTATATTTCTGGTTTAGGTGCCATGCTATTTTTAGTATTTTTGTTGTTTATATTCTATTTTATAACATATCTATCTTTGTTTTATAACTTGTTAGCTTTTAAACTTATGCTTTTGTGTTTAGATCACTTGTTCAAACAACCAAACTTCATAATCTGATCCTAGTCAAGTACGTAAACTCTAGAGTAGGCCTAAAACCTTAATCTCTGTAGTTCGACAACCTTACTTACTCTTATTGTAAATTCGCCACAACTCAACTACTGATTATTGGTGCACGCCAGCCTCACTTGGCATGCGTCACCTTAGTCGTAACAAAGAAAAGGGCACGCCAAGAGCGTTGGCGTGTGCCAAAGTTTGATCTTGGTCATTGTTGGTGCACGCTAGTGAAAGTTGGCGCACGCCAGGAATACTGAGAAACGACCGGTCATCCATTAATCGAGCAAAATCAAGTGAGAACGTTCACATAGGAAAGAAAAACAAATATGTCAACCTTCAACAAAGAAATTAGCAGTCTAGTCGTGTGTGGTGAATCGTGAAACATCAACAATTAGGTATTTTTTAAATTCCACATCATTTAGGATTACTGAGTTGATGAAGCACATTTTGCTTAGCCAAAATGAAGATAAATCAAGTCTGCCTCTCTTGGTTTGTAATAGATTAGAAAGCAAAGGAAAAGAGGAAGAAAAAGCCCATTTGGCTCACAAAGGAAAGAACTGTATGAAAGGGAAAACCAAAGCTTATATGGAGAAATGAAAAATAACTTGCATTCTCATAAGTGGAAAATAATGTGCCCCTATTAGTTGAAGCCGACTATATTCCGTTGTAACAGAATTAAAATTAGGATGATTATATTGGATGGTCCCTAACAACAAGATAAAGTAGTACAAATAGTAGCTTAACCTTTGTAGTAACCTTTTTCTTTTCATCTCCCTACACAAAAAATATGAAAATGATCATTTTTTATCTCAACGTATCTGTTTACCTTTTCTTTTTTCGTTAGTAACTATTAAAGAACTCGATCATAGCTCCTTAGCTTAGATTATAAAATCAATGTGGTATTAGAGTACTAGGTCTGAGCAATCATGAATATCAGTCCACAACCTCCCAGGAGTCTCACTATCCTTCAGGAGGAGCTGAACTCTTGGTTTCTGGAGATGAATCCAACCCTTTTTATCTTCATCCTAGTGAGAGTCCCTTGCTAGTTCTTGTCCTCCCTCTTCTTGAAGTCTCTGGATCTAACTATCAACCCTGGAGTAGAGCTATAGAGATGTCTTCAACTTGCAAGAATAAATTTTAGATCAATAATGGTACGGTGGTCAAACCTAGATCAATGGATCCAAACTATCATAATTGGAATCGATGTAACCACATGATTTCAAGTTGGATCATGAGATATGTAGATCCTACGATAGCTTAAAGCTTCCTTTATCTGAGATCTGCGGCTGAAGTATGGAATGATCTTTGCAATTGCTTTGTAGAGGTAATGCTACTCGGATCTCTTCCTTACAACATTAGATCTATTCTCTTCATCATAGTACTTTAAGTGTGAATGCTTACTTTACAAGTTTTAGAACTCTCTCGAATAAATTGATCGAGTTTAGACCATTATCTTCTTGTGGTTCTTGTGCTAAGTCTGATGCTGGTGAAGATGTAGCTTGTTTAAACTTGCTAATCAGTCTCGAGGTGATGATCAAGTTATATTGTTATTAGAAGGGTTAAATAATAACTATAGCATGATAAGATCACAAATTCTTCTTATGCATCCTCTCCCAGATATTAGTCGAGTCATGTTCTTAGCTCTACAACATAAATAGTAGGCTTTAAACCCACTTATTAATCTGGCTCCGTCTTGAGTTGGCTACTTATTAGATCATAATTATTCTGGTTATTTCGTAAAGGGTAATGTTGGTTCTAGCAAGGACTTTACTTACTTGTAGCTCAATATAATACAGGGGGTAATCATAAACATGGAACAATTATAGGAATGACCACAAGAGGCCTCAATGCACTTTTTGCAATAGGATGGGACGTGGACAAATACTTTAAAAGCATGGATACCCTTCTAATTATAAGCCGCGAGATCAAGGAGATTTCTCTAACCTACACAACTCTAACAATATGTGATATGTAGTAAACATGGTCAGTAGTGGTTCTTTAACTTTGGCTGATTAACTATCCCATTTACACCTTTCTTAAGAGCGGTACACTAGTGTAATAAACTTGCTCCAACAAGACGTACTCAATATTCCTAGTTATTCTTTGTCATCGACTACAAGGTTACATCTTGTGGTCTCTACCATTCATTATCTTGCTGAGGCGTCTACATCTAGTCTGGTTGGTATGTCTTTGTCATTTTCTCTTGCTTTTTCTCCTTCATATATCTAGTGGATCATAGACTCAAGGGCGACAAATCATATATGTTACTCTATTGAGTCTTTTCAATCTTATTCCCTGCTGCATAATACATACATTAGTTTGCCAAATGGTTTACGTGCCCAAGCCACACACATAGGGTCTGTTTGATTAACCAAGCATCTTCTCTTATCAAATGTCTTATTCCCTGCTGCATAATACATACATTAGTTATGACTTTTTCTTTTAATTTAGTGTTTATAAGTCAATTGCTTAGGTTTACTCCTGTCACCATTCAATTTGTGGATGATCTCTATTTGATTTAGGACCAACATCATATGAGAATGATTGGTAGTGCTCGAGTCCAATAGGGATTATATGTGATAAATGCAGATGATGATTCCACCAGCTCCTCCATACATCCATATCCATCTATTAACGCGACAACTTATCCATAATGACTTAAAACTCTGGCATTGCCACTTTGGCCATATCCCTCCATTTAAATTATATTTGTTATAGTAGATATATCCTCTTATTACACTGCCCACAACATCTCATTGTGAAGTTTGCCATCTTTCTAAATTTTGGAAATTATCTTTTACTTTAAATAATAGCAGAGCTACTACAAAGTTTAATGTGATGTATGTTGATATTTTGGGCAAATATAGTATGCCTTCTTATGATGAATACCAATATTTTCTTAACTATTGTTGATGATTTTTCACAATATACTTGGATTTATCTCTTGCACACTAAGTCTGAAGCTGCATCTTTTCTACAAGATTTTTTTTCTCTAGTCGAAAACCAATTTCAAGTTACAGTTAAGACAATTAGGACCGACCAAGGAAAATAATTCTTGTTGTCTAAATTTTTTTCAAACAAAAGGGTATTTATCATGAAACATCTTGTGTATATACACCTCAACAAAATGATCGAGTAGAACGTAAATATCAACATCTTCTTAATATGGCACAGACTTCTTCTACTACTCCTAGGATTTTATCTGATTGATTAGTATCTATCTTTGAGCCCTCTTTCTGTCTCTCATAGAGCTTTTAGTTTAGCATTTCTCTCTCTCATATTGAACCTAAATCATATCGAGATGCTATTAAAGATGAGTCTTGGTCTCTCGCTATGGAAGAGGAGCTTTGTGCTTTACATAAAAATATGACTTGGGAGCTAGTTCCTCTTCCAAAAGATAAGAAGACTATTGGCTATAAGTGGGTTTACAAGGTTAAATACAGACCAGATAGTAATATAGAATGACACAAGGCTTGACTTGTTGCCAAAGATTACACATAGAATTTTGGTATTAACTTTCTTGATATATTTCCCCTATGGCCAAATTAACTAATGTCCATTTTTTATTAGCCACAACAGTCTAGTTTGGTTGGTTCTTACATCAACTTGATGTGAGTAAGGGAGGGGGAGGAGGAGGAGGAGGAGGAAGAAGGAGAAAGGTGGAGGAGAAGGGTCGAGGAGGAGGAGTAAGGAGGAGGAGGAGAGAAGGGGTCGAAAGAAGAGAGGAGGAGGGAGGAGGAAGGGGGAGGGAAGGAGGAGGAGGAGAGAGGAAGAGAAGGAGGAGGAGGACAGAAGAGGAGATGGGAGGAGGAGGAAGAGGAAGAGAAAAGAGGAAGAGGAGAAGGAAGGAGGAAGAAGGAGAGGAGAGAGAGTGTTTTTAGGCTAGAGGAATATTTGTCATTTCGGGTAGCACCTCATCGGATAAATACGGCAGTTCTGACTTCATGGACCAAATAGTATAAATTTATCATACTATTGAGGCTTTTTTAATCAATTTGTGAATTAGAGGGGAGCCAGTGTCAAATATGCCAAACTAGAAGGGGCTAAAATATAATTTACCTTTTATTTTAATTTTGGTACTTATTTATTTTAATATTAATACTCAAGTTACTTTAATATTGTTATCTTTCTAATTTAATTTTTTTATCAAGTTCAAACTTGAAGTGATTTAGTGTTTATAATTTGTAAAAGGTGTTTATTGGATTGCAATTTCTTTGAGTTTCACTTGATGTATTTGAATATTAGTACCTGTTAATTTTAATATTGATATTTGTTAACTTTACTATTGGTACTTATTTAGTTTAATATTGATATATGTATACTAATTTTTGATGAGATCATTATTTTATGTGACTAGGTTGTGTATGTTGTACTATTAAAAAACACCAAAAATGAATAAAAAGGTGGAGGACAAAGATAGAAAAAAGGGTAAATTACTCTCAGGCCCCTGAGTTTTGTACATTTTTGTGGTAGGGCCCCTGTATAATTTGAATTAGATATAGGACCCCTGCTTTTAAATAAAATATTGGTCTCAGATCCTTTGCTAATGTTAGCGACTTTTTTTGTTATTAAAATGACCATTATACCCTTAACAAAAAAATTAAAAATGAACATCACCAACAAACATTAAACCCAGAAGAAGAACAACAAACACCAAACAAAAACCTAGATCTGGAACAATAACGAACATCCGGACAACATCGACTCCCTCGGATCTCCGATGCCCAAGATCTAGATCAATATCGACATCAACATCGATGCCCAACCTCTCATCAACATTGACGCCCAACCTCTAGATTTCTGATGAGAGAATCGATGTAGCCCAGAACCCAACTTAAAGCCGAGACGACAAATCTGGGTTTCCCCTCCTATGTCGCTAAAGTCGGTTTCCCCAGCCTCCAACGTCAGTTCCTCTCTGATGACGGCAGATAATTTCCCATACCAGAGTAACTCTCTGCCAGCTGCCTAATTCCAACTCGAGAGATTCTCCTAGGGATGGAACTATGGACGGGAAAGCCCAAAGAGATTCCTGTGTTTCGAGCCGTGGTATTACCGAAACTGGCACTTGTTGTTTTGGTTCAGTTTAGATTGGAATTTTCTTGTTTCTTATCTGTTATTGCCTTGAAGGTTTGATATTTGTTCTTAAAGATTGCATCTTTAAGCATTTTTAATTAAACCCAAATGAGGGAAGGTGGATACGAGTGTTAAGGTTTGATCTTTGTCCTTTTCGTTAGGAGAGTTAAGGAGACGAGAGAGATGGAATACGTTACTAGTAGCTGGATGTCTACCGACGTTGATTTTAACTCGGTGAATCTGGATTTTTTGAAATCTGGTGGATTGGGTTCGATGACTCGGTGTATTAGTTTTTTTAAATGGTGTTGCTTTCAATGGTGAATCGGTGCTCCTGTTGAATGGTTTTGAGTGGTGTTGCTTTCAATTTCAATTTCAATCGGTGGATTGGGTTTTTCAATTTCAAACTCGTGAAGAATTTTTTTTAATTGGAAAAGAAGAAGAAGATTTGTGATGGAGATTGTTTTTAATTTTTTGAGAACTTGAAGATGTTCTTGGTAAGAATTTAAAGTTAGTAATGTTCTTGGTGTATCTAAAGGTTGAAGATGAAGATTTTTTTTAATTTTATGTTTGAGGGTATTTTGGTCATTTTTGTAAAAAAAATCAAAAAAATGAATAGTGACATTAGTGAAGGACCCGAGACCAATATTTCATTTAAAAGCAGGGGTCCTATATCTAATTCAAATTATACAGGGGCTCTACCACAAAAACGTACAAAACTCAGGGACCTGAGGGTAATTTACCCATAGAAAAAAAAGTAGAGGAAAAAGTCAATAACAAAAAAGTGGAGAAACAAGTCAATAACCAAAAATGACAATAGTATAAATGTAAAAGTGAAATGCAATAGTAAAAATGAAGAGGAGAAGAACAAGATTTCTAATTTTGAATGGTACATGATTTATTAATTGTTTAATAGTTACCAAGATTTAAGAGATTACGTGATATTACATTCATGTGTCACTTGTTTGGTGTATGTGCTACGTTTGGTGTCTATCGCAGTTGTACACCTTCGTGTCTTACTATCAACTCTATCATATTCTCGCGCATGTTAATTATAAGGACAATCCTTTATATAGTATCTGAGAAGAGACCAAAATACTTGCCATAAACTATCATAAACTTTCAAATTCATTACGAATCGTATAACTTCTTACCTTATCTTAAACTCTAAACTCTGAACCCTAAACCCTAACTTAGTAGGATGGTTACAAAATTTATTAACTCATTATTGTTTTAATAGAAAGATTGAATTTTAGGTCTTGGTGTTGAGAGAGAAGAGATGACGAGGAGGAGGATATAGAATTGGAAGGGAGAAAAAAATATATATTTTGAAACTAATAAATGAACTATGGATTATTTTAAAATTTACCCTATATATAACTAAGGATTATTGAGATTTTTTTTCAAGCTGACATCATTTGACACAAAAGAGCAGCATTTTACATTCTAACAGTCGACAACTTCTAGTGACGTTCCCTTGAACTCTTATGACCCATTTTGATGGGGTCGAGGAGAGGAGAGATTGAGGGAATTGAGAGAGGAGAAGGCAAAGGAGAAAATAGGAAAATGGTCAAATAAAATGGGGAAGTAGGTGAATGTGAAGATGGGAAAAGGGATGGGATTTTAGATAGGGTGAGAAGAACAATCAGGATTTTGAGGGGAAGATAAAGAAAATGGAGTGTGAATCTCGACAGATATAATAGGATTAGGAGTTTTTGGGATTTCACTTTTAAATATTTTATTTTTTAATTTGGAATCAAATTTTGTAATTTATCAAATACTACGGCATCAACGACTTATATATTTAGTTGTTCATATAAGACATCAAACAATAGCATTTTGGATGATGTGGTTTGCGAAATGGTCGCAAAGCTGTCTGGATTGCCTTGGACTGAAGTTAAACTACAAGGTCTAAAAATAAAAACTAAAAGATAATAAATGAAAAGTTTTTCAATTATAAAGAAGCTTACTACACTCATGACTAACAATACGACAATTTCGATACATTTCTTATTTTTCTCTGATAAAAATTTGAACGAACTATAATTTTATTAGCGTATAATAAAAATGAATTAAACAAAGACAACATTAAATAAGAAAGCATCGCACTGTGATATTTTACTTTCTAAAAAAAAAAATAGCACTATGAAGATGACAAAACTCTACTTATGACTTGAAGTCGATTCGAATCGTGTTAGTTAAACCGTTACATATCTTTCTAGCTCGTGTTCTCCGTTGCTGCTAAATAACTTGCCAATACCAAGCCGCTTAGTTCACTGTCGTCTTGCCTGGGCCTGGGGTCCGTCCCCGTCCTCCTCCTTGGCTAAGTTGAACATGAATGGTCGCCTTAATGGAAACCCAAGGGTCGCTGGTTCAGGAGGTGTTCTCAGAGACTCCTCATTTATCCTAAAAGACTCGCGTTGTTTTCGAATAATTTTGTGCAGTAATTCTCACATGGCATTATTTTTTTTTTTAATAAAAACAGGAAAAGAGAAAATGATTTGGTTCACTAACTATTTTAAAGAAGTGATAAAATATACGAATCATATCATTATAGAAAAATTTCATTGTTTTCAACCTCATTAAATCTGAAGGTGGTTTAACGTAAATCTATATCTTAAAAATTAATTTTTTATTTATAAATTTATGCCGACATGAAATTAAAATGAAAAAGATTTTGTAAAAGAAATTTAATATTCTTAATTTTGTATATTCAAAGACTTGAAAATAAGAATTTGCGGTTAAACTTTTGAACAATATTTTATTGGGTGATGTAAGTGATTGATGGTTATATTTTCAGAATTAAGTGATTTTCTTTTGTTTATACTATTTGGTAGTGGGACACCCTGCCCACTAATCTAGCTCGAATGAGGTGAGGTTTTAAAAAAAAATAGTATTTTTTATATTTTCTTATCATTCTCAATACTTGAATTATAAACTGTTGAATAAGTGCTCTTTGGCAAGTAATTTTTTCTCTTGGGTAATAGAATAAGTGTATTTTATTAAATTACGATAATAACATCAATAGGATTTAGCCAGATTTGTTTAGAAAAATTTTGAGTTAAAATGCTAACTAAATACTTTTATCAAAAGATTTCTCTCTAAAATATCTACCCTTGATATTCAATAAAATAAGGGTACAGTAATAAATAATATCCAAAACCGCCTCCCACACAGAAGGCCAACTCGCAAACCTATAAAGACCGGAGCTACTCTCCTCCCCTCTTCGTATCTCTCTCTCCCCTTCGTCGAATATGCGCATCTAAAATCCCAAAATAACCGTCAACTCCTCGCTTTCCCACTCCCATCTGTCTCTCCACTGCCCCGGGTTCGACCGATCCCTAATTAGACTTCCCCCGACGATGGATTCGACCTCGGTGCCGCCGTTCCTGACCAAGACCTACGAGATGGTGGACGACCGGTCGTCCGACGACGTGGTGGCGTGGAGCCACGGCAACAACAGCTTCGTCGTCTCCGACCTCGGGCGGTTCCAGACCGAGCTTCTCCCCAAGTACTTCAAGCACGGAAACTTCGCCAGCTTCGTCCGCCAGTTGAACACTTACGTCCGTCTCTCCCCGATTCTTACTTTTTTTAAGTTTAATTTCTTGGTGTTCGATCCTAGGGTTTAGGGTTTTGGTTTCGTTAAGGGATGGTAGTTAGTTGTCTGAGTGGGCGGAGGTCCGGAGAGAGGAGGGGTTTTGGACTGTCGGATTAACCGAAGAGCTGGAAACTTGCAGGTTGAGGTTGTTGGATGAGCAGCCAAGGGGGCAGTTTTTGTTCGAATTAGAACTCTTTGTTGATTGTGATCTTGGTATTAGTGATCTTCAGATTTGTAAGTTCCTTTGGTAGTTCCCTCAAAACTCGGCGATTTTAGTCTAATTCATGCAATTGTTATCGATTATTGTCATTGTATAGGGAATTGTTGATTAGATCTTAAAGATACAAGCTAGCCTGTACTACCCATCGGATGGTTACATCATGGTGACGGTATCCGCTTGAAGTTTTGTGGTTTGAAGTTCAATGTTTTTTTTATCAGGGTTTTAGGAAAGTGAACTCTGACCGCTTGGAATTTGCGAATGAGGCTTTCTTGAGAGGGGAAAAGCATCTGCTGAAGACTATATCAAGAAGAAAGCATGGCAGTCATCCTCCTCAAGTTCAGAGCTCACAAGCTGCAGCATGCATCGAAGTGGGGAAGTTGGGGATCAAGGAAGAGGTTGAAATACTACAACGTGATAAGAACATTCTCATGCAAGAACTTGTCAGGTTGCGGCAGCAGCAGCAAGCTACTGATCATCAGTTGGAAACGGTAGGCCAGCATATGCAGATGATGGAGCAGCGGCAGCAGCAGATGATGTCGTTTCTTGCCAAGGCCATGCAAAGCCCAGGCTTCTTGGGCCAGCTTGTACAGAAGCAGAGCGATAGCAACCGCTTTGTTGTAGCTAGAGGAACGAAAAAGAGGAGATTTTCGAGACAGGATGAACTAAATTCTGTTGGTGATAATGTCAATGGTTCTTCTAATAGACAGATCGTTAAGCTCCATCCTTCAATGGATGAGGCAGCGAAAGCTATGCTGCATCAGATTTTGAAGATGAATTCATGTAGACGGGATCCTGTAATGACCAACTCCGGCCCTTTTCTCCTGGGTAATCTTCCTTGTAACTCTCTGGAAAGTTGTAGCTCTGCTAGTAGGATCACAGAGGTGGCGCTACCCGATGACTTACTGAGTTGTGGTAAATCACCTGTTCATGTTGATCCTGGTTTTCATGGCAATCTGGTTGATGATGACATGCAATTGACCCCTTCTGTGGTAACAGACCAACTTGAACAAAATCATCTTACGGAGTTAAACCCACAGATGTGTGGGCAGGGAGAATCCGGACCCAACTTCACCGAGATGCCAGGAAATGTGACAGAAAGCTTTAGTGGAATTCCTACAGCCATTCCTTTGGGGTCTGAAATTAGCAATCAGGATTTCATTAATCAGTTACCTTCAACACATAATATGACAATGCCTGAACAAAGTGATCCACAAGAACCTGATGCTGACATCTTGATGGATGAGATGCCTATACTTCCCAGCATTAATGATGTCTTCTGGGAACAGTTCCTTACAGCCAGCCCACCGCCTTTGGACATCGATGAGTTAGATTTGATCACTCCTGGAAGCAATACAACAAAGGATCAACAGCCAATGTCCTGGCAAGATAATGGGTGGGACAAAATTCAGCGTCTGAACGATCTCTCCGAACAAATGGAGCTTTTGGCATCAGCAAGTGCTGGTGTTTAAAAGAGTACAAATATGTCCTATTTCATTTCCATTTGAAAGGTAGCTACTCCCCAATTGCTTGATATTCTTGATCATTCAACTTGGCCAGGGAAGAGTTGACCAACATGACCAATTGGTCTGTTTCGGCCATCTTATTGTTTTCACATTACACTATGCAGTTTTTGATGATCATTGGTGCAGCCATCTCCGCTGTAAGAAGAATGAGAAGGCAAGTTTTGAAGCTTGGCGGATATCCTTTCACTTCCTCACTTGTGCTAGGCATTTTTCTAGGTGTTAACTTCAAATCTCATCATGCGCGTGAAATGGAAATGTGATGTGGCTAATATACTTGAACCGTGTAGTTCGCCTAATGTACAGAGCTCAGCTGGGATATCCATCCTTTTGTTCTTTGATAACCTAAACGTTTATCTATCTGGATTCTCCGGCTGGCAACCATCCCGTCCGAGTTTACAATTTTACCATTTAGAACAGTTGTGTATTCCCTTAGTTAGTCTCGAGTTTTCGTGGCAGTAGAAGACGGCGTAAGCAGGATCGTGCCTTATGGATGTGTTTGCACAAAGAGAAGCCTTTGACCTCGGGTATGTTTCCCTGTTTTAGGTTGTTTTTTCACCGGAGTGACTCCGGGGTTTAGTCCGAGGTTATGTGTTGTTGCGAGAAGTTGAACCCTACCTCCTCGCTCGTTAGGAGGTTACTCGTCCTAAGGACGACTCCTTACGACTTCTAGTCTCGAAGAGATCAAAATAGTGGTGTAATTGCCTAGTTCGGCCTAGTTCAGCGGTTCTGGTTTGCATTTTGGCATCGAACTGTAGATTTTTTATCATAAATTTTTAAACTATCGGTTTGGTAGTTTGGAGGTTCGTCGGCGTCTCGGTTTCGCGGTTTGAAATTGCAGGATCAGGCCTAATTCGACATAATGGGCCCAAAATTAAAACAAGAGCAGAACAACAATTATCGAAATCAATCATTTTAAAAAGACAAGGTAAATTTTTAGCATTGGATCAATCTTTTTAACGAACCGGCAATTGCCAACACAACAATCCAGTCATTAAACCAGTTAAGTCCAAGTTCAAATTCAAGACAATTAAACACAAAATCAGCACATAGCTTTAAAATTAACCACAATCGAATGATCCGATTTAAAATTCAGTCTTCAAGTCATTATTTTCGCGTCCCAATTTATTCTTGAGTTCTGCATATCATAAGTAATTAAATTAGAACTTAAATAACATGGTAGCGAAGAATAACTGGTCATTAATAATAAATAACTTTCAAGTATTTTATTCTCATCCAATTTTTCCTCCTCGTCCTTATTATTGTGTTGATTGACTCGTAAATAATTTTGAACACACACCAAAACTTGTACGGTTCTAAACTTCAATGAACTTCGGTAAAAGTAATTTTTTTCACTTGTTCCATTCCTATTAAGATTGACTAAATTTTTTTGCGCACAATAATTGCAAGCAGTATTTTTCTCACCTTCTTCACAATTTGAACTAGTGTAAAGTGATTCCATGTTAGACTGGATTTTCTTCTAGCCTTGTTATTCTCCATATTTGTGTCAACATAACTCTTTCTTTTGGAAACTAAAGAGTTTGCTAGGAATATTACTAGTTTCTTCTTATTGGCTAAGAATTCCGCTGTCAATTGGCTATCCAACAACCTATTTTTAGGTACTATCAATGTCGATCTCCCTTGCATGTAATTCGCTTAAAACCAGTTTAAACAAAATCAGTTTTTTTAACAAGAGATTAGCGAACAATGTTGAATACCTCATATGCAAAATTTCAATGCCCAACAGAACAACACCTCATTTGAAGAACACCTCGAAACAAAATAAGTTTCCAACATAATAATACCTCCAACAAAATTTCGATCATGCAATTACACAAGTATTTAGAACAAAAAATAAAAATGTCATAGAATAATGCTATTAAGAATATCTCAAACATCAATTAAACGAGTTTAGAGCCACAATAATTGATGGAGTTTCACAAAGTAGATAGGATTATCTTAACAAAAAATCACAACTAATTAGAGGAGAAACTCAATAATCTCAATTAAAACATATAAATAAGCAAGAGACTGATTATGATTTTATCATTAATCTCAAAAGAGGAAGGAGAGCTAGTGAGAGCAGAGTCACCAAAAAAAAATCGGTTCGAGGAAATTCTGAATAAGAAACAGTGAGGGTTGACTTTTTAGTATGAGAGTTTTTTATCTGTACAAAAAACAAAAAAAAACACATGTATATATATAATGATTCATTTCTGGTTTAGCAATTCTATTGTGAAATTTAAACTGAATTACATGTAATTTAGTTAATTTTGATTTGAAAACCAAACTATGAACCCGTTTTATATCACGATTTGAAATTTAGTCTATTTTCGATTTTGATTTCAATCAATTTATCAGTTTAATTAATTTCATCGACGTTATATGTTAGGTACTGTGCCGCTGCAGAAAGTCATAGATATAGACAGGACTTACTCATATACAAATTCTCAGACGAAAACATGTGTTTTTGATATACTCTACAAAAAAGGAAAGCCCGGTGGTAAGATGGTAAAGTCATTTAACTAACATCACTTTATGCTTTTAGTTTGGTCATTGAGTAGTCAAAACGCGGATCGGACATTTCCATTGCTTGTACGAGTCTAGACGAAGCTAGAATATTCCAGAACTAGCACTGGGAAATGATGAGGCAACTACAATATCTTGGAGAGCAAGTTCCCAAAACGATGTTTATTTTCCAAATGAGAGAGGGACAAGTTTGAGTCCTATAAAATGAATTCCAGATGGAGCTGGACTAAAAAATGGACAGGAACAAAAAATTAGAAGGGATGCTTGTGACTCGGAGAGTGAGACACGCATATTGGAGACATAGTAAAAAGACACGTGGCTGAAAAAGGAAAATGAAAATTTGCCCTTTTGTAATGCGATATAATTTTTTTGTTTTAATCAAATAATTTATTTATTTATATCAGATAGTTTACTTAAATAAATTATAAATATTAATATCATAATATAAATAACAAGAAAAAGTAGATGAAACTTTATTATTTTCCGAAAAATAAATTATTTGAACATAACTTCGAATAAATATATCTAAACTTTTTATAATTAATATTATCAAGTTAATTATTTAACATAACATATCATTTGATATAAGAAGACATATCATTTGATACAATCACATAAATTATTTGATATTATCGAATAAACTACTCGATAAAATTGTTAAATTAGATGAACTATGTGAAATCATCAGTTTAATTATTTAAACATATGTTTGATTAAATTTATCTAAAAAATAATAATTAATATTATTAGACAGGTAACCATTTGATATAATCACTAAACTATTTGAAATTACTGAATAAATCATTTAATATTAATGGATAAACTATTTGAACATATATTTAATTAAATTATCTAAATAATAACAATTAATATTATAAAAAAATAAATCATTTGATATCACCATATAAATTATTTAATATCACCATATAAACTATTTAATATAACCGGATAAACAATCGAATTCATCTAAAAAATAACAAGGTAAAAGTACATTTAAGTACTTTAAAGAAAGGTCGTATATTTTTTTTGTAAATTCAGTCGTGCTAGTTTACTTTCTTGGACTTGTTCGAATCTCGAGCAGCTGGGTAGATGCTCGAACACATGGTTTCCCCCGTAGGTACCACAACTGCTTCGACGATACTATTTGTTATCCTACGTGATATCATAAAAGTTTAAGTTAAGTTGAACATATGATAAATTATCAAATTAATATATCATTTGAATTATATATATTTTACGAATCCCTAATTTTTTATAGTTCAACTCACCACTCGTACCGCCATCCTTGGTCGGTGCCGAGCTCACCTCCCTCAACTACCCCTTCCTCCCCGCCATTGAACCTGCCAACAACCCCATTAAGCGTTGGGGACAACGGGGAAGATGAAGAGGATGATGCTAACTCAGCACAACATCATGGCCACCGTGGTAGTATTCATCTCCGGCGACAAGTGGGCGTGGAGTGCCAGGCGGTGGTGATCTACACAGTTATGTTCTTCCACGTGTACGAGGTCTTTTACTCATTAAAGTCAGTGGCAAAGGGGGAGGCTATAGGGGTGAAGGAGCTGTTCGAGCTACAGAGGATGCTGAGGGCCGTTGAGGAGCCATGTGGCTGGGCACCTACGTTGCCCAGGACTCGAAAAAGTCCGAGAAAGTAAGTCACAGGAACTAACAAATACGACGTAATCTTAACTTAAAACTTCTAGGATGCCACATAGGATAACAAATGACATCGTGCAGGCAGACATGGCGCCTACGTGGAAGCCATGTGGTTAGGTACCTACCAAGCTGTTTAGGACTTGAATATGTCCGAAAAAATAAATCACGGAAACTGAATTTGAAAAAAAAATTGAAAACTGTCAAGGTGAAGTGTAATTTTTCAAATAATAACTAACATTATTAAAACAATAAATCATTTGATATAACTATTAAATCAATATCGCAGGGTAAACTATTTAATATCACCAAATATACCATTGAACAGATTTAGAGGTCGTAGAGTTCAAGTATCTTTCAAATATATATTATCTAACTTAAATTTTTGATTATTCGATTTAATATATATTTATCTAATTTAAATTTGAATTAAGAATCAATAAACAACCAAAAGAAGGAATGCAAAATGTAGCAACCAAGTGTGAATTTTTACTTCAGTGTACCGGTCGGGGAATTTCCTGGTAAAGTCATAACCTTAGATGGCAAGTCCTAGAAATAGAATGGATTCTTCTTTTCCTAACTTAAACCACTTATTAAATTAAATTGGGAAAAGTCACTTTTAGTACCATGTAGTTTCTACGAAAATCACTTTAGCACCCTGTGGTAAAGAACTCTTCATTCGAGTCATACCTCATCAATTTTCTATCACTTTGGTCCCAATATTACGATGCTGTCCCTCTCTCAATCAGAACCTAACCAAACCCAATTCAACCCGACCGAAACCACATCCAATTCAACCCAATGGAGCGTAAAAAATAAGATATGACTCGGATTGAGCTAAAATTTTACAAGAAGCATCCTAAAATACATATAATTTACGAGAAACATTTCAGAAATTTTAGAGGCACGAAAGTATTTTTTTATTTTTCGATACATTGAAACTTCGTAAAATTGTATAAAATAGAAAATGTATCCAATTGAGTTGAAACTTATCCCAGGGGAAGCATACTAAAAAATACACATGATTTATGAAACAAATTTTAGGAATTTTAGATGCACGAAAGTATTTGTTTTATTTTTCAAAGTGTTAAAACTTTGTAAAATCGTATAAAATAGAAAATATATCCAATTGAGTTGAAACTTATCCTAGGAAACTTTAAGAATCTCTAATAAATTTAGGAACCAAAATACATCCCTGGGACAAGTTTCAACTCAATTGGATGCATTTTCTATTTTATACAATTTTACGAAGTTTCAGTGCATCGAAAAATAAAAAATACTTCCGAGCCTCTAAAATTCCTAAAATATTTTTCGTAAATCATGTGTATTTTTAGGATGCTTATTGTAAAATTTTAGATCAATCCGAGTCATATCCTATTTTTTATGCCCCATTGGGTTGAATCGGATGTGGGTTCAATCGAGTTGAATTGGGTTTGGTTAGGTTCTGATTGAGGGATGGGCAGTATCGTAATTTTGGGACCAAAGTGATAGAAAATTGGTGAGGTATGACTCGAATGAAGAGTTATTTACCATAGGGTACTAAAGTGATTTTCGCAGAAATCACAGGGTACTAAAAGTGACTTTTCCCAATTAAATTTGAGTCAATTGGGACTACAAAGACAACAAAACACTTACTAACAATTTTAAGAGTCCAAATTCAAAAGTTTTAATTAAGTTAAAATAATTTTTCTGAATATTCTTTTGTCATTTGTGTTCTCAGATAAAGAATCTTTTCTTTAATTTACGTTTAGGCACTACAAGGTCGCTGAGATTGCACAGTGCTACTCTTGGCTGAAGCAGAATATTCCAGAACTAAGAATTGGGAAATGTTGGAGAGCAAGTTCCCAAAACGATGTTTATTGCCAAATGAGAGAGAGGAGGAGGAAAAAGATAAAACCACTCTAATAAAACCACTACGATGTTTATTATTTTAACTGCTGAACTAAGTTACTTTGATTTTTTATAAAACCACTATAATAATTTAAATTCAAATTAATTTGAGTTACAAAGATAATAAAACACTTTTTAATAATTCAAAGAGTTCAAATTCGAGACTTCTAATTAAACTAAAATAATTTTTCCGAATACTCACAGTGCCACTCTTGGGAGCCTATAAATTTGCTGTGTGATGACTGTGATATGCACAAGTAGCTTCCCTATTTTGCTTCAAGCACACAAGCCTATGCCAACTTTATACCAGCAACAACCAGCTCTCTGCCTCTTGCAATCCCCTTCACTCTGTTCCACATTCATCTGATCATCCTTTCCTTCTTATATTTCACTTTCGTTTCGATCTGTCTTTCGTGAAGAGGCGGCCTTCTTACTGTTTTAGGAAGAGGAGTGAAAAGCTTGCCGCCTGTCGAGTGAGTTTTGTTCTGCATATCTGTTATATACAACTGCTGCTTTAGCCATCTCGAATTGAGATCGAAGTTCGAAACCTTCTTGCTGCAGATATGGACGGCGAAGGAACCATGTCGAGCACAACAACAATGCTCGATACAGATGAAGAGATTGGTGAAGGGTTCCGCCCCACTGATACGGAGCTGGCGACTCATTATCTCAAGTTAATGCTGCAAGGCTACTACTGCCTAGTATCTAAGATCCCAGTGGTTGATATCTACAAGTATGAACCCTCAGATTTACCCTGTGAGTAATATCGATCACTAGCATCCTTGAGTACCTAGAGCATCAGCTTTTTGTCTCGTGGTTACTCTTAGTTTCTGCTTTGTATATGCAGGTCTTTCCGGATTAAGTTTGTCAAGGTCCAAGTGGTACTTTTTCTGCCCTCGCGATGACAAAAACGGCATCCGCAGAAGCAGACTGACAAAAGAAGGATTCTGGAAGTCCACGGGTAAAGATCGTGTCATAAAAGATGAGGCCATAAGAGATATGTTGTTCAAGAAGAAGAGTTTGGTTTACCATAGAGGCCGTAGTGGTCGTGGACATCGGACTAATTGGGTCATACATGAGATTCGAGCAACTCTTGATGATGGAGCTACACAGGTACATCAATCTCTTGGACTCACTACTAGAATATGTTCCTAAGAGGCTAACCTTTATGTTCAAAAATGTAGGGAGCTTATGTACTATGTAAAGTAATCAAGAAGCCAGACAAGAATGTCAAGGTGTCAACTGACAGTGAAGGCGAACCAAGCAGTAGAATGGCTCCCGAACACGACTGTCTTCGGACAAAAGGGAACTCTGAGTTGTCAGCTCCAATCTCCTGCAAAAAGAAATCCGACGGTCAGATGGTGACCTTTTGTGAGGATGAACCAATTCCGGCAACGGACATCGAAATTTTGTGTCACGATGAAAACAATGCATCATATACAACCAACCCAGAAGAGGTAAGCTAGCCCCAGTGGCCAGGTTTTAGTAGCATGTTTTTGATTATCAGTGATATTCAACTGATCCAATTTTACCTTTTCCTGATTCTTTCTGCAGGTGATGGTTGAACAGCAACCTGCTGTGTCATTTAACGGCTATAACAAGCAATGTTATGGCCTTAACCTGATACCAGAGTCATTTGTAGCACCAGAGGTCCATCCGCTTTCGGTGTACGACTATGGTTTTTGAAGCTAGCGGCTTTCCAGCCGAACAAAGGCGAGTGCAGTTCCATTATGTTCCTTTTTTCCCTCCTCAAAATCATGAAATTTGAGGTTTATCTATTACAATCTCACACATTACAGCTCTTTTCAGGTGGATGAATTAAGTTTAATGCTTTCCAATAAGTCATATGCAGGGGAAGGCATCATGAATTGCAGCAATTATGCCGTCTTTCGGGTTCTTTGAAATCCCAGTTCTATCAGTCACGTGTGAATCTGCAAGTATGTAATAAATAACACAGGGTGGACGGACTGTGAATCGATATGGAAGAAGAGCAAATGGTTCCCCTGCTGTATTGTATCCTTAGTTTATTAATATGTTATCAAAAGTGGCATTTGCTCTTTGTATTCGTGCGGCTTGGTCTCTCCTGTTTCTGAAAACATGGCAGAACATCGATCCTGAACAAAGATTACATTGCAAACATGAAGATGAGCTCTAAATAATTGTTACGGAACAAATTAAACCCCATAAGACAGCACGGTGTAATCAACACCGACTAGTAGTAGTAGTAGTACAGATTCGAATCAAATCACCGAAACTGCAACATAACCCTGCGTGAGCAAGACCAAAGAACTTTACCAAAACCAAGATGAAAACATTTAACATAAAAGACCTCATTTTCTTCCCTCTCATATTTAACACAAATGACAAGTTTTACAGCCGGAAGGTTGAGTTACTTTTGAATAGTAACGTTACTACCAGGCCCTTAATATTGTTGGAATGGAGATCATCAAGCAATGGAAAACATATTTTCCAGTTCTTGTAGACAGGAAAAGGCAATGACAATGCTGCAAACTCGGATTTCCTTTTTATTGATTGCTCAAAGACGACCATTTATAATGTTTGCACGTCGAGTAAACAAAACACGTCTTGGAACTGTAGACTATACATTGGCCATTACCTCCGGATTGACTCGTTCATGTTGGCAGACTCTGGCTGACCCAGCTGATTTTTTTACTCATGTCAGCTACCACCAACAGAGGAGATCAAAAGTGTGACAGGCCTCGGATCACACTCCATCGACAATGTCAAGCGCGATGATCAAGCCACCACCACTATGATGACGATGATCAAAATGATCCCGAAAATGACCAAGAGGAGACAACTCTGCATAAAAAAATTTCAGATGTTATATCTAACTTGAACGGTGTTCTTTTTTCCACTAAAATAACTCAACAGATAGAGCCTGCAGTATTTTCATCGCTCGCAAAGTGTTAAAATCTTGCTCCAGAGACTTATTCAACTTGAAGTCTATATTGTTTTGAAGATATTGTGGTCGAAAAGTAATTACAAAAAGAACATGCCAACCTAACTAGCGAACCATCTTTTATTACATGGCTAAGAAGTATCGGCAGGAAACATGAAATGGGTCCTAAAAGAAGTTGCAGATTGTCAACCACTTCAATATAAATATGGTCAACAAAATCTAGCCCTTAAAATTATTAGTTTTTTGGGCTCTTAGTCCCTACAAATTTATGCGGGCATAGATCTAACACATAAACCTCTTGCATTCTTCTCTTATACTGTCTGAGATCATACAGACCAGGAATTGGGACATCCAAGAATTAGCTCATGCTGTCTAATAAGGCGAATTATCTTCCCCCTCACCCACTTTTAGTCCAAGGCCACACCACAAGATTTTCTAGACAACCTCAGGTATTTTGTTTTTGTGCTTCCCATTTCAATTACTACTTTTTTCCTTGGATCAGAATATGGATCACTGAGACATAATTTTCCAAAATGCTCAAGATGGGTCACTGCCATTTTTAATCTACACGATAAATTGAAAGTAAAAAAAAAAAAACACCACCATGGTCTGTTAAGTTACCATAGATGAATTAGATCGTTGGAGTTTAGAAGCTTTTGCAAGTTGGTTAACTCCTTGTTCCGTCGCAGCATGAGAGTTCTCGACATTAGAACCAATATCATCTGCACAGACAAAAGGTTCAATATGTCAAATAGAGCAGTGCAGAGAAACACCAAAACATCCTGGACCTCTGCGGTTTAGATACAAGGAGCTGACACAAATACGCTTATCGATCATTACTCCTTGCTCATGGACCAAAACTGCTAGATCTTTACAGCTCTCATTCACCTCAATAATCTGTTGCTGAATTTCTTTAATCCCTTGATCCCGCTCTTCAATAATAGCTTCATTGAACGCGATCTCATTGTCCATGAAAACCACCTCTTCTCTGATGATGATGCCAAAAGGATAAAAACGCACAAAATCAACACTTGAACATATATTTACATGGAAAGCGTGCCGATGTAGATATTACTCTTCACGATAGAGATAAAAAAAAGGAAACGACTTTAACATTACAAGCCATAATGGAAACTGGCAGTAACAACCAAGGATGACAGATCAGTTTGATTTACGCGAAGGTATTGTGTGTGCGAGTCGAGAAGTAGTTCTTTCACCTTTTAGATTGTAAAAGAAAAGCTTGCTGCTCGGATTGGTGGGCGGAACTCCCAGATGACCTCGTCTCTAACTCATGAGCGCCGTAGCTACACAACATCAGACAAAAGATATCAGCTAAGATAAAACACCATGCTCTTAGCTCGGTTAAATTTCCAACAAGACCATAAGCACCAAATCTTAGAATTAAACTACCTGAATGGAAGAGATTCTTTCTGAATCACAGGGGCGTACATGGTTTCCCGCTCGGCCGCAAGCTTCTGTGCCTTCTGAAACTCATTGAGAGAGGTCCTGAACTCCCTGGCGAGCTTCGCGTCATTTATCTTCTTGGCGGGCTGCACACCAACACAACTATTCAGTAACTTTCGTTCCATTAAAAATCGAAATTTTCGAAGTCGAAAAAAAGAAAAGAACATACACTAACATCCTCAAACCGATCCACTTGGCTGGCCTGCTTGAGCTTAGCGGAAGTCTCCTTGACCAAGTCGCCAATACGCTGGCGTGTCTTGTGCCTGCATGTCCGAGAGAAAAAAACACCACAAAAAACTCAGTCAAAGAAATTTCTTTCCTTGTCTTAACCAAAAGCCAAAAACAAAAACATCGAGGGGAAGAAGTTAGGTACAGCTTTTCGCGCAATTGGGGGATGTCTTTTGGGGTTCCGAGGTAGCCAACGAGGCGGGTGAAGGTGTTGATCTGGAATATTCCGGCGGCCACCGCCTGCGACGGCTCCTGTTGCCGCCTTACGGGTATCGGCCTTCCTCCACTTCACTTCTCAAGGGAAAATAAAAGACGGGTCTTGTGGGGGAAAATTGGGAGATGAGTTAAAGGCCTTTAAGGAGTTTTTTTGCCTCTTATTTTTTGTCGGGAGGAGGAGGAGGAAGAAGGCGATGGACTTGGTGGTAGTTGATACTCGTACGTCGTGTCCAAGTCAAGTTTTTTGTTGGAGCGAAGCAGCTTCCTTTGTCTCCTCCGGGGTCCCGGAATTCTCTTCTTACATTAAAAAAGTGGGAGCGTCTCTGCCCCTCTTCAAAAACTTGCTCCCCCGCCACTTACCCTTGAACAAAAACTTGCTCGACCAAACCAAAACTTTAACTCTCCTCTTCTAACCCATCGATGCGACGAATAATCCGACAATGTTCTCGCCGATAAATATTGTTATTTTATATTGGTTAGAGGTGTTCGTCTAACCTTGCATCTAGTTCGTTTTGCAAGTATAGATTCGTTTTTTGTACGAAAGTAAGTAGCGTGCAGATATAGTGTGGAAGTCATTTTGCTTCACATATTATGTGTCATTTTGATTCAGACAAAGCACATGAACGACAGACCATCCTCCATGCCTTACGGGACTGTGAAAAGGTCAATCATATATGGAGAGGCCTCCTTTCAAGGGCAGGCCAACAGATCCCTAATTTTTTCCGACTATCCCTCACGGACTGGATGGAGGAGAACATTACGAGGCCTAATGGATGGCTGCAAATCTTCCTGGTGGCAATTAACTGTATATGGGCACGAAGAAACCAACAGATTTGGGGTGATGGAGGAGCTACTTTGACGCACCCATTGCTGGAAATCAGGAACAGATGTAAGGAGATCGACATAGCATGCGAAATACGGAGCAGATTGCAAGTCAAACCTGCCCGGAGCGAGGAACTTATTAGCTGGGAGAAGTCGGAAAAGGATTGGATCAAACTGAATACGGACGGAGCAAGAAGAGCATCGATAGGAAGAGCCACGGCGGGAGGTATCCTTCGCGACCCAAATGGTAAGTGGATTGGCGGCTTTACATGTAACTTAGGTGACTGCTCTAGTGTCAATGCGGAGCTGTGGGCGGTGCTTCATGGTCTCGAGTTGGCAAAGGCACTACGATTAAAGAAGGTTATTCTAGAAACGGATTCAGCACTAGTCGCGAATTACCTGAATTCCACTACACCAACGACAGATATCCCAAGGCCAATTCTAGCACAGATCCAGCAAGTTTACTATGGGATTGGGAGGTGGTCATATACCATGTCTATCGTGAGGCCAATAGGTGTGCGGACCATCTTGCAAATATGGGCTTTGACTTACCTATTGGGTCGCATGTTTTACAACAGCCTTCTTGTGTGCTACGCGGTTTTATGCTTGAGGATATAGGGGATGTAGAAATCCCACGTAATGTAATAGTTGATGACGGTACAATGCCATATTTTGCGATACACCAAACGTCAAGAAGGGGTCTTCCCCTCCGAGGTACTCTTCCCCTACCACAGCTTTTTTCCCATGGGGTTTTCTGTGGTAAGGATTTAACGAGGCCGGCGGTCGCAACCTCGCAAGGGACCGAGAAGGAGGCTCGTACTGAGTAGGATGTACCTGGCCATTTTATCTATATAAAAAGGGAATCTGTCCCTCCTTTTTCACCAAAAAAAAAAAGCACATGAACGACAAACTTTGTCCCTCGTGATCCGATTTGCCTGTTATGTCAATCATTTTCTTCAAACTCTTCTTGTAATGCTATTTGGGACAAATGTCTCTTGGCAACTTAAGATGATGCTGCAAGATGTGTTCATGCCAAATCTGAATGGTGATGCGATGGTAAAAGTGAGCAAAATATAATATACAATATAAATATGATATCAAGTTTTTAATATCTATTCAAATAACTAGCGTGATAGATTGTGTGGTAGATCCGGAAAGAGAAAGAGTTGTACAAAGTTTTTTTAACAAGTTTTTGATGTTATTTCAATCAAAACTAATTGATGTGGCCTAAATTTTAATAAAGTTAAAGTTTCTCAAATACAACACAAAGTTTATATTAGGTCAACTTCCTCAAATTAAAAATCTAACTCTAAACAATGTGCCCACTTATCTTCTTTTGAGAAAAATTAATTTTAAGTACACTAATGATAAAAAAAATTACCAGTTGAGTCAAATTTTATTAGTTAAAATTATTCGAAAACATATATTTTAATATATTGTGAATTGGTCGCCTGACACTTTTAAAATTTTGGTTTGAAATCAATCAAAGAGATCCATGTGGTATGGAAATATTTTACCCAGATATAGAAAAAAATTTGACCAAATTTTCACATAGGTTAAAAATGTCCATGTAGCACGTCAATTAAAATTTTTTATATTCTTATTCTTGTTTAGTTGGCCAGACAACATATACAAATCAATCTTGAGATAGTTTATGTTTTTTTTAGAAACCCTTAAACCATCTCTCTCATCCATGCTCCCTTCCTTTCCATCTTCTTCCTCTTCATCTTTTTCACTTTTCCATAACCATTAACCTTTTTTCTCACACTTTGCTCTTGATCTTTGAAAATTCCACTTGAAAAGGGAGCTTTTTGAAAAAAATATATATACTATCATAAGATTGATTTGTATATTTTATGAGCTATAGCAAAAAAAGAGAATCTAAAATGTCCATTTGGTGTGCCACTGTGACAATTTTAAGCAACAAGGAAGGTTTTCAAACTTGTCAATGACTGTATTAGGTGTTATGATACTATAAGGGTCAAAGGGTCAAATAAAAATGTATTGAGGTGTATTTTGCCTAAATCAATTAGGTTCATGAGTTGTTGGTCAAACCATATATGTCGTGTATGAACCTTGCTCGGACATTCGATATGGTTTGAATTGCAATCCGTGGACCAAATTGATTTTAAGAATAATTATATTTTAGTCCTTGGTATATAGTTTTACAATTTTACAATCCCCTATGTTTTACAAACTTAAGGCAATGTTCTTCTATTTTGATTTTATTGTACGCACGGATCCAATCGACCATTTTTTTTACAAAAAATTTAAAATTTTCTTGTAGAGATTAGTTGAATGAACCAAAATGCCCCTCACGCTTACAAAATAAACCCTCTTCTTTTTCTTCCCTTACCTTCTTCCTTTGACCTTTTTCTTCTCCTTTTCATCTGCAACCAAAACTAACATTCAGACTCAAACCTTGTTAATGAG
>SOPF01025501.1:0-27250 GCA_012979155.1 Hypericum perforatum
TTTTTTTTTTACCTTCCTTCTTTTTGATTAATTACTGACCAATGAGGAAACTAATAATAAGAACAAGATGAAGATTAATGGCGTTAAGATGGAATTAATTAGGCAAAAAAAATATAGGTGACCCACTTTTTTTTATTTGCTATGTTAGATGACCAAACAATTGATAATGTACAATTCGAGTGTAATTAATTATGCAGTTAAGGTAATTAATATTTGCTTCAACCCAAGGTTAGTGATTATGAATAATGGAGCAGACTAATATGCTTTTGTAACAACTCGTGTAAAAATAACCTCGTTTAATCTCAATTAAAAAGAACTCTTTGTTTCCCATATTTAAATGTACATCTACGCTTATTGTGATCAGTTCCTAATTAATGTTAATTAATTGTCATAATTCAATATCTCAGTGCTTCCGAAATATCATACTTTGACTACATAATATCATTTATTACAATTAATGAAAGTGATCCATAAATATTACCGTATTAAGAAAGATAGGTCCTAGGAGCCACCAGATCTATAAGGAAAATAGATTCCCGCTTAGATACGGTATCTAGTTTGTTTCGGCCGAGGAGCCTAATAAAATCAACTGGCAGGCGCAAAAAGAATTTACAAATAACTCATAAACGAATCCAAACAAATGACTAAAAAACTTGAAAATAAAGAAAAAACAATATTTTATAAATTAGAATAGTGTCAATTAGCATCAAAGCTTTTTCTTCGGTGGTTATAACAAATTGTTATTTTTCTATGATGAAGACATATTGGCATGTGCACCGGCTGATGAGTAAAATGGGAAAATAGGATTCAGATTCAAGTATAATTAGAGTTTACGAAACATGACCTCCCATTTTATACAGTTATAATCAAACAAGATCATATGTCTTTTTCTCTAAAAGTGTGCAAACTTCCTCGGTACTGACCTTTCATATATTAAATTCAAATTGTGTTGATTGATCTCAATTATTTTTTGTAAGAAATTTTCCTTTCATCATATTGATATGTACAAATGTAGAATCCAAGAGATTTAAAATCTTGTGCACTCGCACGGTTGCAGCCGTCGATTGAACTCAATTAGTAGCTGGTTTTAATAACTGGTAGTTAGTGCCGATTAAAAAATTAGTGTTTGAAAACAATTGATAGTTAGTATCTTTTAGGTAGTAAATTGCATGCAAGGAAATCTTTTATGAAAGTATTACAAATATATTTCTAGACACTGGACATGCATGCAATATGTTAGATAAATAGTAAAAATAAAATAATTTTACTGCTACACTAATTGAAAAAAAAACACATTAAAAAAACAAGATTATAATAGATACATTTGTGGTAGCTAATTGCTGAATGTACCTCATCTAAAAAAATGAAAATTATAATAGATAGCCCCAATCACAATTAAAGTTCCTTGTCGTATCCTGCCATTACCAGAATTTTGAGACCATATTCTGGTTTTTGTGTCATCGACTACTCACTAAAAAAAATATCCTAGATTGCCAACTTAAAAGATTTAATTTAGGATTTATTCTTAGTAGCCCATTGAAATTCATTGTTAAACAGTGTAGAAATGATAGTTAGGGGTCTAATCAGTAATTAGTCAATCCAACCATATGCATCTCAGCCAAACATGAACTTAATTGAAGTTGCTTCTCAAGTTTGTGCCACCGACTAAACATTCAGAGTATGATCCCGAAATCGAAATGTCTACGTAAAAGTCATGGGGATTGCTTACAAACCCACCCTTCGAAGCTAGAAACTTTCTCGCACCCTAATTTGCGGAGAAATTACAAATCACCCATCAATTTTTTTTCTGAATCTTATATATATTCAGAATATAGCATTCGAACCTAAAACATCAATATCTATACGGTTTGCTTGAGTCTTGATGTGGAACAACTAGAATTGAATGCATATTCTTTACTTGCTGGCAATTAAGCTATTAGTAAAAAGCTTCCGCTGTGTTTAATTTCAGCTATTCCATCAATGATAAACTTACAGTATATCGCATGACTTATTTTTTTTAACACATACGACGAGAATTTTTTTTAAAAAAAAAAAGTACATAGGAAGTTAGAAACTACATATCCTGGGCCGCATGCATCTTACATGTAGCAACGAACTATGAAAATAACATTACATCATACAAACGTTTAGTGTAATCTGTATATTATTTCGTCTCAGAGTCCATAAAAATGTTGCTTTCTAAAAAATTATAGAAACTATGAAACATCAAATTATTAAAATACTGATATATGCATAGGAAATACGAAGAAGAAATAAGAAGATTACCTGATAAGGACGAGGAGGAAGGAGAAGGAGAGGGAGTTCTGAATTCTTGGAGGAAACGTTTTGAGTTGGTGGAGAAGTGGGTTTGGAGAGAAACACGAAAGTTGGAAAAAGGGTCAATTCCAAAAAGCCGAGGGGAAATGGTCGTCTTGGTGGATTGATATGAAAAGGAAGTGCAGTGGATACGAATGAATTTCATTATATATAAAAAAAAAGGCAAAGTGGATGAGAGGGGGAGGGGCATCTGTACGTTGTGTGTCATTCACCTACTCCGCCTAATGACACTGACCAATTGCCGATTGCCACGTCCTTGATTTCCCCTACTGAATTGACGAATCTCGCCCTCACCAACTCAGCTGACACTGACAATTTTTAAAGAAATTTTTTACACCTATTCGATTCGATTTTTTTTAATCCTTCGATTCTACTTTACGCCAAATGTAGGATGTCGTCGTTTCAATCCCTAAATGAAAAAGACGTCATCGTTTCTTGATGTTTTCCATTATCCCAAAGACGGGAGGAAGAGTATAAGAAGCTGTAGGCTACTGTTATTTTCTCCGGATTGGGTATAACATCTTTTAATGTATTACTTGATTCAAACTTTTCATGTAATATAAGTAATCCAGACCTTTTTTTTAAATAACGGGAGGAAGAGACTTCCCATATAGGGTGGGGTTTGTAGAGATGATTTGGGAGTTGGTGAGTCCACTTTAAGCGCACTAGCAATTTTCAAAGCAACTTGCTACCGAGAGTTTCCAATCAACCCCACCAACCCAGTGGTTATGATGATGACAACTTTTATTACATGCTAAATTTGCATATATCTCCAATAAATTATATTGAGTAAACTATGGACGTATACAAAAGCTATGCCACCGATTATAAAACTAGAGCATTTCCGTACTAAATTTGATCTAAGTAGTGTTTTGCATCGTGAAATAAACGATTATTACATATATGAAATTGTTTACGATCTTCTCCTAGCATTTCCGAGTTGTGTTCCTCCCCGTTCCCCACTGGTGGTGCCAAGGAATGTTGTTATAATTATTACCACGAAAAATTAACTGAATTTTATGAGTGGCCTGCATCTATATTTGCTTAAAATCTTCTAAAAAAATAATTAAATTGACGGTTTTTTCCAAACAGATACAAACAATTCAACCACTACCACAAAGCCACATACGGAGCAGAGAAAATTAAATGGAAAACTAAAGGTTCATCAGGAGAGTATATAATATGATCGGAGGTATGTATTTTGTAAAAATCGAAATTAGAATTTGTGAATAGCTTTGCTTTAAAATATCACTTTAAACAAGGTATATCAGGCCAACTTCACTAATGTTTTATTACACGAAAGATGGTGGAAGCACCTACCTTATGATCTAACCAACAATTCAACTCAAATTTAAAAAATAGGGGCAAATTGTAGATAGATAGATTTGGGTAGCCCAGAATCTCTCATCAATCAGCGGACATTATTATAATTGTGAAAAAAAAAATATTAACCCATTCCACTAAAATTTATATTATATATTAATATTTTCCCATATGTTCAAAAATAAATTGATCTTACCATTGACAAGAGTCAATGTTCACCTTCCAGCATCATCTGGCCACCATTGATACCAAGAACCGTAGCGTGGAGTTCGTACCAAATGCATTCTGACATTAGCGTGGGATATTAGCCTTTGGATTAATATTAATAAACTTCATAGTTTCCCAAAAAAAGAAGAAGCTCGTTATGGATATCGGTTTGTGAGTAAACGTGTTCGTAAACAAAATAATATTCTTTTAATAAAAAGCCTCGGCGATCACCGTGTGCTAATGTGCCTCTCTTCCGGATGCCAGGACTCGGGGCTCCATTGCAACCCAGTGGCGAAGCCAAGTATAAGTCAGTTGTAATTTACGAAATGGTACATATTTATTTATTTTCGCAAGTTTTTCTACTAGTTTCGAAACTTATTTTTAATAATGTTTTTACCTTTTTCAACTAATTTCTAATTTTTAGTATTATTATACCAAATCTTGTATCTTTAAAAAAAAATATTTTGAACTATCCTATCCATTATCCAAATTTCTTAATAAACAGAATAATTTATTAGCTTCACATATCAATAGTTTGACGATAATAATTTCTTTGCTAATAATAAATTTTCTCGCTATATAACTGTTTCAAACCCACCGCTTCCCCTTTTCTGACCCATCTATGTTGTTTAATTTTGTATGATAAGTTAATTGATGTTGATCATAACAATATTTTGTTAGTTACGTAGTATACCATTGATCATCTGATTGATTGCAACATTAATTTTCCTTGTGTTCCCGGGGAGGAAAATTGTTGAGTATGAAACTTGAATTCGAGTGAAAAAACTCGGAGTTATTCGCATTGTTGCGTTCAAAATTAATTTGTCCTAATAGAAGTTTCTTCGGTTCCTTTGGGGAAATTTGTTTGACGATGTACTATGTATATATTCCTTACATAAATACAGAATTTAACTTATAAAAAACATATTATATTTATAAGTACTTGCTATAATGTCAAGGGAGGAGCGGGGAAGGGTGGGAAATGACAAATTCAACTCTGGCCAACAAAGTCCTAAAAATTTTGGAAAGGAAAAAAAATTTTAAGGGCAGTTGCTCGTAGAAACGTGGTTAGATATGGATATTGGATTGGACCCCGAGTACCGTGAGGATCTGAGTCTAGATCCTGTCTTCAACCTCTGTACTTTTGTGCGGCGGAAGCCACCTCTTTAGGTTTGTTTTTCCTTTCTATTGTTGGTGTAATTGTTCTTCTTTCTTTTTAATAAATCATTTTTATTTAGCAAGAAAAAGAATCTGAGTCTAGATAGTAATCGCAAGGTTGATGCTCTGAGTCCCGGTTCTAAATGTAGGATCTCATCTAACTTCCATGGACACTTATTCTACTCTATTCATTACCACATCTAAATCTGTTGCAATAATTATATTTTTGGATAACGTTACGATGGTTTCCTATTAACTGTTGTCTATCTACTACTACACATGCTGTAGCCTGTAGCCAGTAAGTAGCAACTGTACGGGGAAAATTAGCAAGTGTGTCAGTGGAATTATTTATTTCAGGTTATGCATCGTTGTCCAGACGGAGTACCAATTTATACATCGAATTATACATAAATTATTTCCGTCTTATCTAATGTTACGACAAAACGGAATAATTCTGATGATTTATTTATAATAAATTTTCCACAGTCGAGCATTAAAAAAAAAAACTAGCTGAGCCCTGAAACCCTAGGCGATCTCTCTCAGGTTGCCGTAACCGACTGCGCTTTGGGTGGAATCCGCCGAGCCATGACACCTCCACAACGTTGCATGCGCTTGCTCCTTGGGCTTCCTCTCCCATGGTGGATGTCGTAGTATCGCAGCTGGCTACTCACGTGCTTCCAAATACAACACTCGAGCTCAGATCGTGGCGGCCTTTTCCATCAACCCTAGAGCTTTTATAAGCTTGGAAGAAAAATATGTGCTCCTTTTTCAGGAAAATCCCGAGATTTGATTGTGGCCTTCTCCATCTCTCTCTTTGGCTAAGTTGGTTTGATTTCTGAATTTTCCTCTCTTAATAATAATAATGAGTTAAACCACTCACCTACTTGTACCTGAAAACCAACCATAAATGATTGAGCCCGGGTTGCATTCCTGGGACAAAGTTACTTTTAATTTGCATACCAATATATATACTCTCATATATTATTAGCTACATATATATTATTAGCCAAGCTTGAAAGCTGGTTTAACTAATGTTAGATAGATTACTTAAGTTTGTATTATGATGCTATAGTTCAAATCCCAGATTAGAATCATCTAGATATAAATACAATAATTTTGGGTACATTTAATGATAAGTGTGGTGGCCCATGAAACCTTCATTAGATTAGATTATTCACGTTTCTTGCGGGTCGACGAGATTGGCGAGAGCTCGTAAACCAAATGATCAAATAGAGATGAAGGGTAAAGCCTTTTGAGTATAGTGGCCTCAAAAAGAAGCCCAGTGAGAAAACGATGCCGATTTGGGCCGCATATTATAGCCCAAGAGTATGGATATTTTGCATTGTTTTAAAAAATGAGGTCGGACCGGCAGTCGGACCGTGAATCGGACCCATGGGCAGTCCGTTTTTGGTCAATAACAGTTTACCGTGCGAGCCGTTCTATTTTCGGTCGGACTGCCTGGTTTCCGATCAGACTGAGAGCAGTTCAACCGAAAAATTTTTGAAAAATAATATTTTTATTTTTATTTTGAGATTATCTATTTTAATAAATACTTTATTTAGTATATTTTATAAAAAATAGTACATTTATATATTATTATTAGTTTATTATATAAATTAATTACATATATATATATAATTCAAAATATTGCAAAAAATAAAAGAAAATAATTTCCGGTCCGACCGGCCATGGGCTGGCTAGGCCAGCCAAACTAGAGGTCGGGCCCAATTCCGAGTCGACCTCCGGTTCATTTCTGAAAACAATGATATTTTGCATGGAAATTTTTATTAGTGTTAGAATAAGCAAAATATCAACCTCTGAGCTCTGATATTATCTAGAAAGTATTTATTTTAAATAAATTTCGACGACAATCAGACCCGAAGGTAAGATAAAATAATCTTGTGGAATTACTGGATCGATTCGTGGCCTTTGGGAAACAAAATGGTGTTGCCTTTGATTTGGAAGTTGTTACTATGAATCGAATTGAATGACACTAGTAAGCTTCTTTAGTAATGTTTCTTCATTTTTTTTATTGGAATATAGAAATCCAAGTGTTCAAGACTTAATCAAAATTTCGGAATTCACATTTGTATAAACTTGCGTATATTTTTGAAAAATCAATTTGCAGATGGGTTACATAATCTTCTTGATGAATCTAAAAACTATTTTGTATGATTACCGGATCTCATTCGTCGAAATACACTATTTTCCTTTAAAAAAGTTGTTGGAAGTTTTTGATTAGTTGTCAATTTGAGTTCCCAATGTAGCGAGGCTGCTTTTCTTTGATATAATCACTTGTTCCAAATTTAAAATTTCCTGTATGGCGGATGATTTACATTTAGAAGTATTATTAAATACGGTAGGGTCAAGGGTCCGGCTCATTGACAAAGAGAGATCTTTGTTTGTTATTTGATGACTTTTTGGTCTCATCAAATTATCCCTAATTTTGTCACTACGTCGTTGAAAAAAATTAAGGAATAAAGGGCAAATAAACATTTCTATCAATACAAAAAGTTTAATTACCATCCTGTACTTAAATTTGGGTCATATTTCACCTTATACTTTTAAATTTAGAGCAAATAACATATATGATGACACTTCATCATATTTGTGATATCCACGTCAGTTTGATTTGACACCTCTTCAACGTTTTAAAATACCATAAAAGTGAAAGAAACAATAAGCTACAAAATACTTCAAAGGCTTTAAAAAATGGAAACCTGTAGAAATGAAAAATAGAATGAACACAAATAATATTCTTAAGAAGCTTTAGACTAAAAAAAATAGAACCCTAAAATCTGTCCTGCGAATCTCCCTCTCAACTCTTTCCCCTCCCGTGCTATCACCGCCATTACCATCGAGCTAAAATCTGATGGATTCTCTATTTGACAGTTATTTTATTATGATCTAGAATGACCGAGTACAAGAATTTAGCACATCACAATGATGATGGTTTAGGTGGCTTTGGTGGAGAGTGAGGGAGTCGAGACTCTAGAGATTCAAAGATTTTTTGTTCGATTTTTATTTTTATTTTTTAAGTTTATTGTATTTTTCACTTTTGCAATCTTCTATTTATTTAATTTATTATTTTTAAGGTCATAAAGCATTTTGTAGTTTATTGTTTCTTTCAATTTTATTGTAATTTAAATTTTCAAATTTATGAATTTATGATCTTTTTGACGAATTTTCAAAAAAATTATATTAAATCTAGATTATTAAAATTAATGCAACCGGATGAGGTGACAAATCTTTGTTGCTGGATGCTACTTATATCATGAAGTGTTACTAAAAATGTTATATCCTCTAAATTTAAAAAGTATAAGTTGTTATATGATCAAAGTTTAAGTATGCTCTAAAAAGTTATAAGGTGTTATATGATCGAAGTTTATGTATGAGTTGATAATTAAACTTTGGGAATCAGTATAAGGAATTATTTTTCCTTTATTCCAAAACTTAAATATCAGTGGAGTATGTTTTACTAAAATTGGGGTTTTATTATGAATGTTACAATTTTATTTATACATAAATATGTTTTAAACATTATAAAATTTTCAGTCCTATTTTATTTAATGGGTGAAAAAGCATCTAATCGACACAAGATAACCTAGAATCTGATAAAGTCATGTGTGCCCCTTTAAAAAAATGGATGAACGTAATAAATAACTTAAAAATTTAAGAGATTTGAATTAAATTAACAAATTTTAAAAACCAGATGCTTACAACGGAAGAATAGTCATTATCGAAGATATTTCATATTTTTCAGTGGAAACTGATGTTTGATTACGAAATTATTTTTTTATAGAAATATTACAAAATTAGTTGCTGGCGACACAATTATAACGTGAACGTAAACAAAATATGTCTTTCAAAAAATCAAATAGATGAATTTTAATTAAAAAAGAGAAATTTTTAGTTTCTCGATAAAACAAATAGATCATTTCGTTATCTATGGTCCCACTCGGGCTATATATTAAACTATTACTATATTTTCATTGCAAGTTGATGTAAAGTGACACGTATTCAATAGATGGGGAGAGAGAAATTGCAAAATTAATCGGTCCATTTATATAAGCTAATTTTTAATGTCGAACGTGTCAACTTCACAATCAATCACGGGAATCAAGTCAATGATAATGTTCCACCAATGGTTTTACACGTGTCCAGAAGAGACATGAGGAAAAAGACATCTGCATTACTAAACTATTTGATGAAAATCATTATTTAATAAACAAACTTTCCATTTTGAATAAACAATTTCCAAACTGAACGATTATTTATGAATATCAGAAAAAGAGAGATTGTTTTGTAAAAGGAAAAAAAGGACCAGAAATCCAACAAGATTACTTTCTTTGTTCTTATAATTAGTTTGGATCTGTGGTGGTTTCTTAAAAATAATTAGAGGGTCTGGACTAGTTTGATCTTTGGTTTATCCTAACACGTTGGACTTCAATATCTTCGTCAGGATCTGTGTATTTAACTTGTAATTCCACATAGTTACACCTTTTGTACATTGAGTATATTAGCACCTAATCATCTAGAGTACTAAATAAATACATAATATAAACCAATATGATAAGAGCTATCTAATACAATTCCCGAAAAATAACCAACACCCGAAACTCAATCCAAAGTTCGGGCATCAGCTAAACCACAGAGGCTGAAATAATTTTGATTGATCGTGTCCAAGACCTTTAAGAATGGTTGGCGCATCCTTTTCGGAAGCGACTCCCATTATTTGAGCCAAATTCCAAACCTTATTACATGTTCCTGGTACTATCCTAGCCTGATAAAAGACGATGCATATGTACGTGGGAAACGTCAATAATTGGCTTCCCCGGTTGAGATCGACAAATTATTAAACAACGTAATTAAGATACCAAGTGGTACAGAACTTAAAGACTAATCACCGGCTAGCTTGAATTAGGATCGTTGACCATTAATCTTACATGTTAAACAGGCACACGGTATAGGACGGTGAAGTGGTCAATAACGGATAAATTTTCCACATTGTCAACAGAGTTGTAAATTAAACAATGGGGTTTGAATCATAAACTCCAAGATCTGAACCTGGACTAATGAAAGAGAAATAATTGTCCAAAAGGCAAAAGATAATTGATAATTTTGAAATCATAAGATTTTCGACAACAAATTTTAGTTGAAGAGTAGAAAAAATTATAAGAGTATAAAGAGAAAAGAAGGAGTTTATCTTCTGTTTGCATTATTGATCGATTTTTTTTTTGGGTTGATCGATTTTATGTTTTTATATTTGCACAATACAAATAATGATATTGTAGTAGAAAATTTACATTTAAAGTTCAAAGATACCACTCCAATAATGCTAATTTTGTTCAATCGTTTTAAATTATCCAAACCACGTAAAAGAATGGAAATCCAAGAATTAAGCAGATATTGTGGAATAAAAAAAAAGAAACAAGAAAATATTCTAAGAATATCGGAGATACAAAATTGGTAGCCGAGAGAGTTTTGCACACATTTAAAAGGGTTAAAACTAAAGGGCGTTTTTTAGAAAAAAAAAAAAAACTAAAGGCGTTAAAAGCTGACAAAGACCAGGATAAGCACGGACCTGACCTCAAAAGATCCACAAAATGCGACATTTTTACACGTCAGAGGAACCAGGTCGCCCTCCTAAATGGATAAGGAAGGACCTTTTATGTTTTTGTTATCCACACCTTTCAAAACAAAATTAACCTCCTCAGACCAGAAAACTAAAGTAGTTTCCTTCTTTCACTAAAAATAATAAATAATATTTGATTCCCCACCCCACCCCAGTCATTTTTTTCATCCATAAATAAAGCCCATCCCATACCTTATCCCTCCTCCATTATTTAACACCAACTCCTCTCCTTCTCATAGGGACAAAACATCCTTCCTTCAAAAACACTTCTCTCTCTTTCTCTCTGTGTCTGTTTTCTGTATAAAAAGCGTATTGCACAACAGAGGAAGACATCTTTTTATTTTATTTCATTGCAAGAAACATCTTGAGGGCAAAAAAAATGGCCGCCACCGCTGCTGCTTCTTCTGTCGGAGGGATAATTTGCCTGGGGGCATCCTCCTCTTTGCTCCATGGGAAGAAGAAGAACAACAACAACAATAACAGCCTGAGGAAGAAAGGGAGAGATGGAGGGAGGATTGTCTGCGCCGCCGCCGCTTCGAAATCCTCTCCATACTCCGTCGCGGATCATTACAACCTCCTCAGGCTCAAGCCCGGTGCCTCCGAGACAGAGGTCAAGAAGTCCTTCAGGAAGCTTGCTTTGAAGGTATGTATAAAATTGAGTGAGCCCATCGAAGACGACGGAGGGCGTTTCGTTTTCTGTCTATGATTTGGATGTATTTGGTCGATGGTTCTGATTCCTTTTTTTATGTTCGTTTGTTTTGTGCAGTATCACCCGGATGTTTGCCGAGGAAGCAACTGCGGGATCTATTTCCAGAAGATTTACGAAGCTTACGATGTACGTAATTCTTGATCCTTGATGATCCGGGAGGGATGAATGAAATTTTACAAACAAAAAAAAAGAGGAAATTTTAATTAATTGGGGGGTTGTTGTTGTTGATGCAGGTGGTGATGGACGATCTGAGACGCGAAGAAGAAGAAATGGCGAGGAAGAAGGCGTACCGGGGGTTGGAAGAGTGCTACGAAGCAATGGGAGACCGAGATTTGGAACTGTGGGAGGAGTGGATGGGTTGGGAGGGAGCTGGGATTACTGACTACAGAACTCACATTAATCCTTTCATTTGATTGATTGATTAATTTGGACCCACCCACCCACACCCTGAGCACCCAGCATCTGTGTATATATCTAATCCTGTCATGTTTCGTCCTCCTTTGTCCCCAGATCGATCCTTCATAACTTTGAAGAGATTTCGTGTGTCGTTAATACATTCATACCATACCCGGGGCCCTTTCAAGTTGTAAAAGTGGGTTCTAATGTCTGTGGTATGTGTACGTACATAATCCTGTCCGTTTTTTTTTTATCTTTGAAATGAAATGAAGCGAAATGAAAAAAGTGGCACCAGAATTATTGGTGCCCTGGTTCATCAGTCCATTTCAACTTTCTTTGCTGATAAGAAGATTACGTTTACCAGATTTAGTAACATGCCCACTAAGAATAAGGGCTCGCTCTTATGATTCGCCCCAACGGTGATCAACGAGTCCTCGTCGCGGTTTGGTGTGGATCATTCGGTTATCGTTAAAATTTCAAATAATGATCTGATATCACCCACCTATTTCACTTCAGCTAAAAACTGGTGTTCAAAAAGTGAGAGAAGGAATTTTGCACGGATCAAAAACCTTCCTACTGTCTGAAAGGGTGATAATCCTTGGTGGGATTGGTGCTTTGCTTCCTGCAATTTTAGATCCAGTTGATAAATAAGGCACGAAATCTTTGCATTATTAGTCTTAAGAACGGACAAAATGTGCGCGCAGCTGAAGTCAAGACCCATACCAAACGTTCCTTTAAAGCTCGGGTGTAGTTCAAAGGTTTGACGATGACGAATCTAACGAACAAAAAAAAATTGAAAGAGTGGCATCATTAAGCCCAAGCATATTTTGTAGCGAAGCAAACAGCTGGTTCGTCGATGGGGTCTTAAGCTCATAATTCTATTAACGTACCAACATAATCTTCTTAACCGAGGCTTAACTTTCTAATAAGACATGCAAAATGCTGTTTGAGACATTATACATTGTACAATTGAATGATGGATGGATCGCAACCCACCCATACGCTCTCTGCTTCCGTGAACAAGTATATAGGCTAAATCACACCAATACTGTTTACCAGGCCCAGAGACTGAAGGGAGCAGCAAGCCCGGTGATGGGATGACCAAAAGAATGGGCCCAGGCGCAGAATCACTCACACTCGGTTTTGGACTTTGGATATGGGTTTAGGAGATTGGCGTGTTGATAAGAATACCTCGAATTTAAAAAAGAAAAACACACACACTCGTCAAAAAGAACAAGACACAAGACACAAGACAAACGAGATTTTATTTGTAGACAACTTGAGACACTGACAACTTCTTGTGAAACCGGCTAAATCCCAAAACCACGGACAAAGTAAATCGAGGTTCAAGTTTATTTTTAATTTTGAAAGGGCAGGCCCGGATATCTATATTTATTGACTGGACTCTCATTATTCCTATCTATCTAATCACATCCAGAAAATTTTTACATATAAAAATTATCATACGCTTTATTTTAATTCTCACTTGTGCTATTAACCAAAGATACAATAAGTAGCCAATCACCCACAAATTTGAGGGCGACAGCAAATCACCAAACAATATTGGTAGTTCTGTAGGGACACACAGAATTTCTCATGCAACGGGTTAAAATTAAATGCATTGAGATAAAAAAAATAAAAAATAAGGTGATATGTCATTCTAAAAAAGAGTTGACATATTATATCACTAAGTGTCATTCTAAAAAAGATGGAATTGAAATACAGTTAATTAGGTACGCCGCAGCATAAAAGTTTGAGTCCAATATCAAGATGTATATATGCCAAAGATAGTTTCAGCTGTACGACATTACACGCCACGCTAACCTGGTCGGTCTGCCAAATGGATAAAAACCTTTTATATTTATATTATCCACACATAAAAGAGCAAATTACACCGGGGGAAATTTAGTTTCCTTTTCCAATTGTTTTTCTTGACAAATAAATTTAAACCCACCCACCTACGCCATGACTCATTCATATCTTATCCTCTCCATAATGCATTTCATTATTTAAGACCGACTTACTTCCATCACCTAGCCTTAAAAAAATTCTCAATAGGGACAAAACATCCATCAAAGGGTTCCCACTTCTCTCCCTCGCTTTTTTCTATAAAAAGAATAGGCCACCTTTGGTCCTTGTCATCAGCAAAGATTATTACACAACACATCACCAGAACAACTATCTATTTTTTTTATCCTATTCTAAATCCTATTCTATTAAATCAGAAATGCTTATGCCAGAAGTCGAATCCTGGACTTCAACCCACCCCGCCCCACCCCAATGCTACTGTACCAAATGGTCTCAGGCAGAACAACTATCTATTTCATTGTAAGAACATAGTCATAATCATCATCATCATCTGCTCGGAGGAAAAAAGAGAGGAAGAAATGTCTGCTGGCGCCGCCGCTGCAGCTGTGATTGGAGGGGATTCATACGTGGGCCCTTCCTCATCATGGCTCCATGGGAACCACAACACCAACAACAACAACAACTATTGCTACAACTACAACTACTTGTCGAACAATGGGAGAGATTGTGGGAGGATTTTCTGCGCCTCTTCAAAATCCTCGCACGCTATTGCGGATCATTACAACCTCCTCAGGCTCAAGTCTGGTGCGTCTGAATCCGAGATCAAGAAGGCCTTTAGGAAGCTTGCTTTGAAGGTAATTTAACGAGCTTACCGACTAGGTCTTCTGTCTTCTGATAGGAATCGTTATTTGATGATGTCATGTTCTTTCCTTGATTACAGTATCACCCAGATGTTTGCCATGGAAGCAACTGCGGGATCTATTTCAAGAAGATTTATAAAGCTTATGATGTATGTATGCATGTATGTATGTTAGTTACCTTTCCCCGGACGAGAATTCTGTTCGTTTGGATGAAACCCCCACCCGAGGACATTATTATTGACCAAACCTAGGCTGGTTTTGGTTTATGCAGGTAGTGATGGACGATTTGAGACACAAAGAAGATGAGCTGGCAAGGAAGAAGGCGTACCGCGAGTTGGAAGAGTGCTATGAAGCAATGGGAGACCGAGATTGGGACTTGTGGGAAGACTGGATGGGTTGGGAAGGAGCGGGGATTAGTGACTACAGATCTCACACTGATCCTTTTATGTGATTAGGTTGTATCTAGCCCAGGAGCTATAAAAGCAACACAGATTCCATGTTTTCTCTCTGTTCAGAATATACCCTGGTTTCATACTTATCAACTTACTTTGCTGATAAATCTCTATCAACCAGATTTTGTTACATGTTAAGAATGGATCTTATGACTTGATCCATCAAGGAGTCCTCGTAGCTGATGGAATTGAACATTTTGATAACTCATTCAACTTTCTGGAATTGGTAGGTCCAGTTGCAAGTGGAAAAGGAGCCTAGCGATTAACAAATGGATATATTCTCCACTGTCATGTTAATCCCCACAACGCAAGAAGAGCGGCAGAGAGCATGAAAAGGTATTTTGCGTGGACTAACAAAACTGATCAACACATTCATCATCCTCGTATTTCTACTGAACACTAATGTTCAAAAAATACCCCAAGTACAACAAACGAGTTTGAATGGTTCACATTCATCTCATATAGAGCAATCAAAACTTGCCCCATATAGTGAAAGAAAGAAAAGGTTGCTGATAAATTAGCTCAACTCTTTAGCATCTGGTAGCAGAGCTTTGGAAGCTACTCTTCAAGGAGGAAGCATAGGTAAAACTCACTTGGCATTAGCAGAGCTCAGCAAAAGCCTTTCTTTGCGTGCTCTATCAGCTTTCTCCATGTAATCTTGGTTAGATTGGTGCTTGCTTCCTACAAGATTTTAAAGCCAGTTGATTAAATAGATATGGAATTTTACATTGTTAGGCTTTGAGAAGGATAAATGCGCACGCAGCTGGAATTGGCTAACTGACAAACAAGCTGACAAAGATAACGAACAAATAGAACATCAAGCCCCATTCATATGTAGCAATTAGCAAAGTGTTAAGAAGCAGAGAGCTGGTTGGTTGACATGTTCAAGTCTACTGCTAATTAATGTACCAACATAATCTCCTGAACCAAGGTTCACCTTTATAAGAAAATATGGAAAAGTAACATTGTGGCAAAGAAGATGCTGCAGAGGAGTTCCAAAAGCACATGCAAATGATGGATAACTTAAAGAGTGCACTTGGCATAGGATTTTATGATACTTGGTTATCAGAGTGAGCACACTGCATGGATTAGAAGTACAAATTTGCAAGTGAAGAATTTAGCGGCTAGGCTAACCCTATCCTATCATTTACTTCACTTTTCCAAAAGACGAATTCGAAAGGAAAAACAGATCCTATTTTACTAGCTAGTTGCAGATAACAACAAGAAAAAGCTATTTTAGAGACATTATACAGCTGAATCATGGATCACAAGCCATATGCTCTCCGCTTCCATAATAAGACTAATTTTTTATTTTTCTCCACTTGTTATACATCATATACGAACATAATTAAAAGCAACCATTGGCATCTCATTAAGCCAGTCATAGTGCAAACGAGCACTCCGCTTAATCAATATAACTGCAACTGCTTGCTTATCTTAAGCTGGATGCCAGTTCAATTTTAGCAGCTACAGAGCAGTCAATTTATTTATACGTGCCTGAAGATTCAGCCACCCTTTCAGAACCATCCCAACAGTCACGGCTTAATGAAAGGGGAGCCCCCATAACTTGTTTTCTCTATATGAACCGTGAAATAGCCCAGATTCAACACAATCTAACTGACAATAAAATTAGTCTCAATCATCCAACTCCATAATGTTAGCTTACTCTCTCAGCTATAGCAAACCATACAATACATAATACTCGCTTCTCCAGATGCAAAAGTTCCACGACCAAATGAATGATTGGCTACCATACCATACCATACAAGCTCCTAAACTACCACCATACAAGTTCCAACAGAACTTGTCCACAAAAAAAAGACAAAACAGTAGCAAAGAGGGGGGGAGTGGGGTATGTGGTAAATAAAGCAAACACATTGGAGACACATACCACCAAATTTCTATAAAGAAACCCAAAAGAATTCTGAGTCATCACCAAACAACAGATGATACATACGGACCTCTCTCTATTCATTAGAAACCAGGGGCCAGCGAAACCAAGGAGATGATGGCGATCCTGGCCACCACGGGCTTCTTGTCCCCGCTGTAAAGGTAGTGCTCCATCTTCGACCTGAAGCCGAACCCTCCTCCTCCTCCTCCACTTGTTCCGCGCATTTTTTTTATTTTTGCCCCCAACCCTAAACTCTAAACCAAAATAAATAATAATAACAATAATAATGATAAAAATAAATCCAAGTCCTTGGCTTTTAGTTTCCAACAGGAAATTCAGAGAGAAAGAAAGACGAGAACTTTACAGAGTCAAAAGTTTCGTGTTATGTGGTTAGGTGTTATAACTGGACAACCGATCGTCCGTGTTTAAGAAATGATAGACGGGTGGGTGCCAAAATTTGCCTCCTCTCTCTCTCTCTCTGTGTTATGGAAAGGAAGTAGGGGGGAGGGTTTAGGGGTAGGTAATTTGGATAGGGAGGACATATGATACTGAGCAAGAACAACATCCTAAAACTTAAACTCTACGAAGCTCAACTTGGCTGGCTCCTCTCCCCTCTACTATAAAAAAGTAAGTTGGGGGCTTAAATTATTCCATTTTTGTTGTATCCTACGGCTTAAACTCTACGAAGCTCAACTTGGCTCCTCTCCCCTCTACTATGCATTTCTTTCTAAATGGAGAGATTTTTCTTACGTGGCCAGACTTATATGGTAGAGATTTGACTTGATTTGCACATGAAAGATTGATACATATTTTTGTTATATGCTTTTCGTGGTATATCTATCCATCTTTCTGTTCGTTACGTTTTTCTATAATTACTGTTTGATTTCTTGTCCATTCCGCTGCAAAGTTAGTGAAGGCATACTATACTCTGATCTGGTTGCAGGATTACAAGAGCTTAACTGGTAATTTATGTTGTTTATCACTTTCATTTTTACCTTGTGGCATTTGCACTCTATGAGACCACTTAGTTGCCTCTTCTTTTTTTTTACTTGCAGATACTTCTTAATTGCTTTACCTACCCGGTTCTCGCATCAGCTCATCGCATTTCGATGCAAAATTTCGAGCCCTTGCAAGAAAACATCTGTCGGGGCAATTTGCAATGGTTGATGCTAATATGTACGAGTTCAAATCCCCTTTGCTATGGTACCTCAAATCATTTGAAGAAAATTCAAAACTGCTAGTTATTGTTGAAGATTAAGGCAAAATGAAGCTCAATTGAAGACCCAATCAATCCAATTAAGGCAACTAAATTGCAATTCCAATTAGGGCTTCAATCAGGCTCGATCTCTCAGCCAATCAGAGAGATCCACTTTATTCCTTCTCAGATGCGATCCTCCAACAACACATTCCTTATCTGAGAAGGAATCAAGATGCAATCTCACCTTCCTTCCCGTGCTTCTCCTTCCAATTGTATAGCATCACGAGGATGGCACTATATTTCCAATTTCCCTTTTTCCAATTGTAATTGATTATGTATTTGCTTGATTAGCTGTATATAACTCTCTTGTAACACCTCAATTGAATCAATCAAGTTAGTCTTATTCTCAATTTTACATGGTTTTAGAGCTTGATTCTCGATTCTGAGATCAAGTCTCTATTGTCTTGTTACCTCTGCCTTACGCACTAATTCACCAACATGTCTCAAGAAATTTCCATACTTGAAATGCCGAAATCACCACCCCAACTACAAACTTTGATTTGCTGAAAAAGATTGCAGAAATAGATGGTAATACAAGCCTCAAAATCACAACCGTATCCTTTAACGGAAGAAATTAGATATCCTTGTCAAAAGCTATCTTCATCGCCTTGTGTGGGTGAGGCTGAGTTGACTTCATCAATAGAGATCTACTTACACCTGCTGTAAGTGAAACTCATTACCCTGAATGGCGCATGTACGACCATCAGGTAATGTCGTGGTTATTAAACTTAATTGATCCAAAATTACATGATCTCTTCAATTATGCAGCTAATTCAAAGGATTTGTGGTATGCTGTCAAATCCCTTTACTCTCAACAAGATAATATTTATAGAATTTTCGAGTTAAAAAAGGGCATTGCTAATCTAGAAAAGGGAGAAAGACCCTTTGTTGAATTTTTGAGCAGGCTGAAATTGATGTGGGAAGAACTCTCCATCTTGCAACCTGCTACTACTGATCCGCTCGTGACTAGCAAGAGGGAAGAGGAGGACAAAATTTTTAAACTCCTCATGGGAATTAGACCTGAATTCGATGCGCTTTGAGACCAAATTTTGACATTTGCTGAACTCCTTTCCTTCAACACTGTTTGTGCATGAATCCAGAAAGAGGAAACACGAAAGAAAGTAAACTTGTCGTACTAGAAAAGAGACAACTCAGTGGAAGGAAGCACCTTCACCAGTTGACAAGAATCATCTGCTCTGGCAGCAAAAAGATTCATGAATTCTCGACCTAGTAATCCTTTCAATCAGTAAAAAGGTAATAAGTTTCCTAAACCTAACTACACGTGCAATCATTATGGAAAAAGCGGACACACAATAGATAGGTGTTGGATTCTTCATCCATACCTCAAAGTGAAAAGAGAGCAGATTAACTCCACTTGCCCCAATGCCTACTACACCACTGCAGCTGGACCTCCAGGTACAACAACTCCTTCTGCTTCCACCAATAACCAGGCCTAATCTATTGAGGACCTAGCCTAACGCATTTTCCTCTACATGAAGGGAAACCTTGATCCTAAAACTTCCCAAAAATTAGAACATATTAAAGGTAAAGAGGGTAAGGAAAAGGCCTATCTTACTACAGTTTTCTGTTCTTCGATAAACATTAATAATCATGAGCAAAATTGGATCATTAATTCTGGTGCTAATAAGCACATGACCCATCATAAAACTTGCATTGATCATTATAAAACTCTCAGAGATAAATCAATTTTGGTTGCTAATGGGTCTGCTATTCCTATTGAAGGAAAAGGAAAAACTCGATTACTTAATTCAAAAGCCAATTTAGATGTGCTTTTTGTCCCAAATCTGTCAAATAATTTATTATCTATTAGTCGAATTACAAAAGAATTGAATTGTCGAGTTCTTTTTACTGCTAACTTCGTGGAATTTCAGGATTGTAGCACTCTGAAGAAGATTGGTGAAGGGACTCTAAGCAATGGACTATATGTCTTGAAGAATAAGTCGCGTGCGCTTACAACTAGCAATTTCAAACATTCTCAATTATGGCATGACACACTGGGATATCCCAACAACCCTGTTCTTGCAAAACTTTTTCCCAAATTCTAGATTGAACATCAAAATTATGAACCTTGTGTGCTTGCTAAACACTCTAGACCTTCATTCAATCATTCTGATTCGATTTACAATACTGCTTTTCACCTGATTCACTCTGATGTTTGGACAACTCCACTATCATCCTTTGATAGCTATAAGTATTTTGTTTCATTCATTGACCATCACAGTGTCGCCGCTTGGCTATATCTGTTAAAGCACAAAAGTGATGTTTTTTGCAAATTCAAGGAATTTTATGCTATGATTTGTACCCAATTAATGCTTGTATGAAGACTTTTAATACAGATAATGGTACAGAATACTTGAAGGAGTTCAAAGACTTTCTATTGCAATGAGGCATTGTGTACTAAACTTCTTGCACATATATACCACAACAGAACAAGATTGTAGAAAGAAAGAATTGCCACCTTCTCGAAGTCACTAGAGCCCTGATATTTAAGATGAACGTGAAGAAGACCTACTGGAGTGACACTGTTCTTATAGTTTATCACTTAATCAATCAACTTCCTAGCGCAATTCTCAACTTCAAATCATCAATTGAGCTTTTCTTGCAAAAAAACCCTAATTTATCTTATCTACGTGTGTTTGGATGTTGCGTGTATGTCCAGGTCCCTATTGCCAAGAAAAATAAATTGGACAAGAAGTCAATTCGCTACATCTTCCTTGGCTACTATACAACCCAAAAAGACTACAAGTGTTGCTTACCCAAGCTCTATACCAAAATCGTATCTCGCGATGTTGAATTCTTCGAGCACATTCCCTTCTATGCTAAAGACAATTCCAATCTGGGGGAGAATTCCAATCTTCAATTGACTGACCCAAAGTGTTATAATGCCTCTAATTTGCAATCTGTTGTGCAGGGTCATTCGGACAGTAAGGAACATTTTAAACTAGAATCCCCAATTGCCCTAATTAAGGGTTCAATTAAGAGTTCACTGAGAGGCAATGTCGATGCTATGGTGCACAATAGCTCTATTCCTTGCACAGGAGATGCGAATACTCCAAATATTCCTTCAATTGGTACCCCCTCTGACCCTATTGCTTCTGATCGTGACAGTTCTCAATTGATCTCATTTAATCAGGATCAGGTTCTAATCGAACAAATCCATCTTAGTCAGATGCTAAGAAAATCAACGAGAGTTAGGATCCCTAATTCCAAATTGAAAAATTTTAAAACATTTAATAGTTATTATCCAATTGAATCGCACATTAGCTATAACACAATTAGCTCTCGTCATCGTGCTTTTCTTAGTAATCTTGATTCTACCATTGAACCTCGGACCTTTGCTGAAGCTATTAAGTATGCCTCTTGGAGAAATGCTTTGTCTGGTGAGCTTGAAGCTCTTAAAAAGAACCAAACTTAGACTATATGCGACTTACCTCCAAATAAAAAGGCCATAGGTTGTAAATGGATTTTTAAAGTTAAACATAATAGCGATGACTCGATTGAGAGACATAAAGCTAGGCTAGTGACTAAAGGTTTCACTCAAACCCACAGGATTGATTATAGAGAAATCTTTGCCCCCGTAGCCAAAATAAACACTCTTCGTATCATCCTTTTTATTGCTATTAATTTGAACTGGTCAATCGAACATATGGACGTCAAAAACACCTTTCTCCAAGGCAATCTTGACAAAGAAATTTACTTGTCTCTTCCTCCGGGCCACATTCAAGAAGGTACAGGTAAGGTTTGCAAACTCTATAAGGCGATCTATGGTTTAAAATAATCACTTTGAGCTTGGTATAATCGACTAAGTGGTGAATTGTTGATTGGGCTTTAAAAAAAAGGTTACACATATTCATCTTTCTTCCTTCACAATTCACCCCAGGGTAAGCTTATTTTGGTTATTTACGTTGATGACATTCTCAATACTGGCAGCAACCCCACTATGATTCACAAATTCAAGGCTAATTTACATTCACGATTCGACATCAAAGATCTTGGTCGCATGAAGTACTTCCTTGGTGTCGAAATCGCATACTCATCCAAAGGGGCCTTCCTCAATCAGAGGAAATACGTGCTTGACCTTCTTAAGGAAGTCAAGAAAATTGGTTCCAAACCTGTTCTAACCCCATTGGAACCCAATCTCAAGGTGATCAATCACAAAGGTGAACTCTACCCTGATGTCCATAGATTTCAAAAAATTATTGGCAAGCTAATTTATCTTACAATCACCCGTCCAAATATTACTTATGCCGTTAGTCTCTTAAGCTAGGTAATGCATAGTCCGCGATTCCAACATGTGGACATTATGGACTGCCTCCTCAAGTATCTAAAATGATATCCTAGTCAAGGCATACTCATGAAGAAAACAGGCCATCTAAACATAGCAAGATATAAGGACTCCGATTACGCTGACTATCAAAATGGACAGTGATCCACGTCGGGTAACTACATATTCGTGGGATCTAACCCCGTGGTCTGGCACTCTAAGAAGCAAAATGTCGTGTCTTGGTCAAGTGCTAAAGTCGAAAACAGAGCTATGGCTGTCACACTTACCGAGATCGTATAGATTAGAAAAATGCTCTCTGAATTGAATTTTCCTGTGCAGGTCCCGATTCCTCTCTATTGCGACAATGTCACAGCAATTCACATCGTTTCAAACCCCATTTTTTATGAGCGAATCAAGTACATCAAGATCGACTGCCACTACATTCGTGATCGAGTCCAAGACAAAACCATTATCATACCATACATTGAGAGTGAAAAGCAGCAGGCTGACCTATTCACCAAAGCAGTCAATCCGCATCTCTTTGACGCGCACCTATCCAAGTTGGAGATCTGCAACGTCTTTGCCCCCCAACTTGAGGGGGAGTGTTGAAGATTAAGGCAAAATTGAAGCTCAATTGAAGACCCAATCAATCCAATTAAGGCAACTGAATCGATCTCTCAGCCAATCAAGAGAGATCCACTTTATTCCTTCTCAGATGTGATCCTCCAACGGAACATTCCTTATCTGAGAAGGAATCAAGATGCAATCTCACTTTTCTTCCCATGCTTCTCCTTCCAATTGTACAACATCATAAGGATGGCACTATATTTCCAATTTCCCTCTTTCCAATTGTAATTTATTGTAATTGATTCCGTATTAGCTCGATTAGCTGTATATAACTCTCTTGTAACACCTCAATTGAATCAATCAAGTTAGTCTTATTCTTAATTTTACAGTTATATTGTTATTCATTTTGTTCTTTGGATACTGCATATGTGACTTGGCATAACAATGATAAACTCTTATTTTACAAAGAGTGCTGCTGACAGACAACTTATAGTACCTCACAGTCTTAGCCTTTTGTTCGTGGAACGTCTCGTAACCTCTAGTCGACAAGCTGCTGCTATCGGCGCTATTTCAAGTTGAGTTATAGACCTGCATCAGTGCATCTTCGAGTGTCGCCATTCGACAATGATGCCTATGATGCTACATTTAAAAGTTATGGTCACGATCGCATTGTGTTGATAGTAAGTCAGGGGATCCATTGAACTTGGGAGATGGTGACACTGAGTTGCTTGGTGCAACAGTTTCGTGAATTCGGTGAAACCTACAACCCTTCCAGCAATGTGTTGTGTTACTTGAAAACAAAACCTCCACCTAAAAATGTTGGACTTTCAACACCAGCGCTAAAAAAAGTGTGTTATTCTTTTGCTGAGAGAGCTTAAACATGTTTCTGGCAGAGAACATGTTTCAAGTTGAGCTTCAACACGAGCGCTGTCTATCTGAATCCTGCCCGATTCGAACTGTTTGAAACGCGGTATTAGTAACGATGTGGCACTACATGTCAGTTTTATAGTATAACTGTCAAAATGACATGGAAAAAGTGATAAATTTGAAAGACTCATCATTTACCAAATTTAATGTTGAAACACCCAAAAGTGCACACGACCCATCTTCTTCCCCGACCCATCTCCTTCCTTCAATTGTGCCAATTAAATATCGAAACAATTTAACCTTCTTTTTTTCAGACCTCTAAATTCATTTTCGATTTAGACACCTAACACCAGTAACATTCCCATTAACACCTATGTTTTATTATTTTATTACTCAAACAAATACCTCTTACTAACCTAGAATTATTATCCTAAAAAATTAATAATCTAGAATAATACATCCGATCTGGATAATAAGATTACCAAAATTCTTCACCTTCCTTTGAGAGATGAAATGTAGATGATTTCCTCAATACTCATTTGGTCAATTTGTTAACCACAAAATCATAAATCAAAAAGTGTGAAACTACATATAATAAAATTATATCTTTCTGTTTTTTCTTCTCCGTTGCGGTTTCCAATTTTTCGTCTCTTAAACACAAAATCATTACTCAAGGCACACATAGGTTGGCTACATCAAGGGCGTTGTAGCTCTGGTGGTTAAAGAGGAGGGAGAGTAGAAATCGAGTTGCTTGCATTTGTACTAATCGCCGAATTTGTTGAAGGAGGGCAGTGCCGAGTTACTGGTTGTGGCCGGTTGCCTAAATGCAAGATTCAGTTCAAAAAATGAAAAAAAGTTGGAAGTGAAAAAAATGCGAAATCGGTGAATGCTGCAAATATTATCTATTCGTAAATTCCTTCTTCCTTTTTAATCTTTCTTGACCTTTTCCAATTAAGATTTTTGTCGGTTTTTTTTGGGTTTATTTGTTCGGCTATTTTACGGGTTTATCGATTAGAACACAAATGCGAAATGTGTATCATCTCTCAAATCAAAGTGGAGGAGAATTGACATGGGTTGAACAATGGGGTCATTTTAGGGATGGCAAAAAGATTCAGACCCTGTGGATCAGATCTTTACCCTATCCAGTGGGTCTTAGGATCCATGGGTCATGGATAAGATATGATTTTATATATGTGGATTTTTAATAGGGTCTGGATCTGGATTGGATCGATTTAAACCCAGATCCAGACCCTACTCATAGACCTATTTATTAAACCCTACCCATATATCTATTAGTTAGATCCTACTTAGACCCTAGTTAGTTTATTATGAAAATAATTATAATGCATATATAAGTTAACTAAAAAAATTCTAACACCTAATTAGACAAACATGAATATGACTATTTCATGAAGAGCAAGAAGAAACTCAAGAGTTCAGTGAGCAAATCTGAATTAGATCATTACTTGGGAGAATTTGTTTTACCTAGAGAGGAGAACTTTGACATATTAAGTTGGTGACAAAATAATAGGCTCAAGTACCTCACATTGCAAATCATTGCTCGAGATGTGCTATGTATTCTGGTATCTAGTGTTGCCTTAGAGTCTGCTTTTAGCACAGGAGGTCGGGTGGTAAGCGCTAATCATAATCGTTTGCATCCGGAGACTTTGGAAGCTTTAATGTGTATGCAAAATTAGTTGCATGAGACCATAAAAAAAGTAATTTGATAATGATATATTTTATCAAGTTTGTGATTTAAAATAATGTGCTTAATATTAATATCTTATTTTACTCCACAGATTCAATAGAATGTGCAAATAGTATAAAATATGCTTCAGTTATTGATGATGTCGACAATGAAATTTCAGGTATATATAATATTAATTAAAAATATTAAAATATAAAATTTTAAATAACTAATTAAGTAATTAAATTTGATATTCAGATGCAAAAGAAATTGAGAAGAATTAAATTACATGAGCAAGAAGAGAGCAAAAAGATAATCACAAAGACTTATTCAAAAGTCACATGGACAATCACCAAGAAATTATTTTGTTTTCGAACTTTATATTTAATACTTATAAGTTTATTGATAACTTGTGAACCATATTTATTTAGTTGGTTGAAATGCTACTATTTTATTTAAATTTAGTTTGATACTATTTTTTATTATATAAACTTTATTTTTTTCTTATTTTTTTATGGATCATATTAAATTTTTTAAAAAATATAGTATAAAGTAGCGGATCTATGGATAGGGCATGGATCTTTGATTAGACCCTAGGGTCTGGGTTCAGGTCTTTCTAAAAGATATCCATAGGGTCGTGGGTAGGGTATGGATCCAACTAAAAAAACTAGGGTATGGGTTGGATACTATCAATACCCTACCCTACCCTACCCTACCCTACCCTACCCATTGCCATCCCTAGGGTCATTTGAACTAACATGAGGTACCGATGAGATGAAGGACCTCATGAAGGGGATGGTGACAAGGTTGAAGGCTGAAGGTTTTTATTTATTTTAAAGAACTCCCATCAATTAAAGGAAAAAAAAGGATACAAAAATGTCTGAAGCTCACAGCACACCTGCGAAATCAACAATCTTGACCGTCAAGTGGGGCAGAAATACTCTACACCAGCTATCCAACAAACCTGAAAGTCAGGTAGGAGGACCAAAATCAGCCTAAACCATGCTAGCCAATAATTAGGGCATGCAAAAGCAAACCTCTAGAAGCAACCAAAAAAATATCGTCAAGGGATAAACTTATAGTATGGTTGCCCGGACATATCTCGGCTGATATGGCTAAAGAGCAAAGCCGAATAAGAGTGCCACCAGCCAGCCTCTGTGAGGTGCGTCAACACGTCAGTGGCCACATTTTCATCACGGAAAATATGCGTGATATGAAACTGCATCTAGTCGCAGAGTCGTAATATGCGTAGTCAAAGAGATCGCCAGCGCCATGGGACCTCTGCCTACAGTGCTTGGAATCGTGATAACACGTACATGGAGTCAGTCTCTAGCCACTGTGCCATCCATGCGCGTGTGCGAACTCTACTTCAAGAATAGTGGCTAGAAGCTCTGCCTCAAAGGCGAAGCAGCTCGGGATGGGGTGACTGAAACAACCCTGTACAAAACTCAGGAGGTACGGAAGACCCCTGCGGAACGATCCTGTCCCGGAACTCCCAGTAAACTACCATCCGTATGTTGAAGGCTGAAGGTTGATGGTTGATGGTTGAAGGAGGGGGTATTTAGTCTTTTATATAGCAATTTTTTACTAGCTTTTTTAATATTTGAGAGGCTTTAAAATTGGAAAATTTTGAAGTTTACCTACAACTCCTCGCTGACATGGTGAAATTGTGTACTCGTGGCGAGTCATATTGTAACGCCCCGTGATTTGACCGACTGGCTCCACTGTACCAATACGGGTCTTTTCAGCGTGTTTTGTCCTCACTCGCACGCACCCTGGGAAAACTTCCCAGGAGGTCACCCATCCTGA
>SOPF01025501.1:27260-38427 GCA_012979155.1 Hypericum perforatum
ACTCGCACGCACCCTGGGAAAACTTCCCAGGAGGTCACCCATCCTGAATCCTACCCTCGGCCAAACGCATTTAACCTTGAAGTTCTTTCAGGATGTGTGCACCTTGTTGATATAGATAGTAACAATCAAATCACTTAAGCCTTTCACACAATACATATACGAGGTATCACGCACATCATACTAAAACCATCTTAGTTTTGAGATTGCCCGTAGGAACGGTGGCGATGAATATGATAATTTATCCAATGATAAGAGATTTTTTTAAAATGATTTTTTTGTTATGCGAAATTGTTTATTAACTTCAAACTCAAAGTGCTTCAAATTCAAATAAAACAGTTCGTGATCTCACCTTTTGTAAAACGAAATAGTTGATCTTTTCTAGCCCAATTCCATTAGAGGAGCAAATCAATCACAATTTAATGACAAATAAGTACATGACATCCAAACAAAATAGTTTGTAAATCATCACCAAAGGGCCGGCTGTATCAACCAATTTAATACAAATATCTTTGAAAGAAAGCTCATTCAACATGAAAAGAGACAAGCAACGAAGTTCATAATTGTTTCTTGTCATTGACTAGACAAGTTCAGACTTTGTTATTTACACAAACATGAAGGCGACCTAAAAAATAGGTCTTTATCCGAATCAAGAGTAGAATTTGAAATTTTTGGCTTCAAGAATCAGCCCCCTTAGTGCACCAATGGGAGCTAGAATCATCAGTAAGACACCTAGTATAATGCATATCTGTGGAAACACAACAACGCATTAGTGAAACTAAGACTCGAAATTTGAAAAGTTATAAATATTGAACTAACCAAATAGCTAATAAATTGAGAGACAAGATTTGTGGTTCATAAGAAATTACAATAATTGGAAAATTTTGATCATACCCAATTCGCGAACCAGGACAAGCTGCCTCTCTTTGGTTTGTAAATTGCAAGCCACATGATGCATGGTAGCTGAAAGTTTTGAGATGTAAAAGACTTATTCTATTGAGAATGAAAAATGAACAAGTGACAAGATAGTTTGTATAGTGGAGTAGGCTTACGTAATAGGTTGTAGGAGCAAAAGCAAACCCTCCAAAGAATCCAAGAAGTCCTCCGAAGAAGGGAAATGTCATTCCAAGAAACATGGTCAATGCTGTTTCATGAGAAGATCCGAACTGATATAAGTTAGCGGAGTCATGGAATGTACAATGATCAAGTAGGCAATAGAGTACGATGCACTTTACCAACATATGAAGTTCTTGTAATGATTCGAAGCATCCTACTTGGAGCGCAGTTCATCTTTAGGACCAAGAATGATTCCATCATGTCAAAAACAGGCACGGCAAAGACCTACATCAGACAATAAACAAACATCAACTTCTTAGACCGGTTCAATCCAAAGACTATAGTAAAACCATTTCGTTATTAAATCTGGCATATTCTAACAACATGAACACATTCAACAACAAAGACGAAGCATCTCGAGTGCTTTTTTTCCGTTGGTGGTTTCCTATTGAATTTTACAGTAAATTTTATGAGGCTTGTATACACGGTGACTCCACCCTTCCTATATTATGTATATATGTACATAACACTTATTTTAAGAAAATTCAACCGTTAAAAAAAACATAGACAAAGCATTGATATCAACATTTGGTAACATTACCTGATAGCTTCCAATAACATGGACAACAACAAAGAGATTAGCAGCAGCAATAAGCCAGCGGGGCTTTTCAAGTGATATCAGAATATTATCTTCAACGCTGCTCCCAAAGACATAGTAACCCAAGAAGGCAACCGGGAAGTAGCACAAGCCCACAACTATATACGCAATGACGACCCCTTTCCACATCGGTTTTTTGGACGGCTTTTCGGGGGTCGATGGTATTGTTGCCTGGATTTCTAGTACCACATTGTGACCTGCAAAGGCAAAAGCTACGTCTCCAAGTGCACTAAAGAAGTTGAACGTCCGTCCAGCGGATGTGGAAGCTCTCGGATTATAGTTGACTCCCGGTGACACTCCTTTGTGGGCTGATGCTACCCAAGCTATGGTTGAATAACTATAAAAATATGAAAAATGTCACTATTAAGATATAAAACAATCCGAAATATATCCTTGTGGTGACTCCACAATTGCGTACCTCAACGACATGATTGCTGCGGCAAAGGAGATACCCGTAATAGAATTAAAACTAGGCAAATGTGACAGAACAAAATGGACCGAACCGAAGATCATGATGAAGAAAGTGAGCTTGATGTCTTTGCAATTCGGGCACACGGTGTCATGGAACTTCTTTAAGGATTTGCCTCCGGTGATCATGTACACGATATTGACACCAACTTCTACCATCAGTTGTTGGGGTACAACCACCCATAGTCCAAGTCTCTCTCCAAAAGCATGCTGACCCAGTTCATGGTACCTGTCGAATCTCTTACCAGGTACCATCTCATGCATCTCAACCATTTGCCACAATGTATAGAGAGTGATAATCCAAGATAACACCATCACTGTTATACCCGGACCCCTGTGTATACATAGATCAATAAATTATGTCAGTGTCGATATCATAATCATCTTCTAATGACACAACAGATTGGATAGCAGATAACAAAATGCATATAACATATTTAGCTGGTCTATATAAAAAATATGTAACATATATAGTTCAATAGATTGAGCAATCTATTAAAAAATATTAGGTAAAAAAAATTGTATATATAATTTAGCATATAACATGTATTAAATAATTATTAGTTTACGACTTTTCTTGATAAAGTTAGCTTACAAATTAAGCTTAAATAAGATATTCTATATCATTCTTCAAAATATAAACGGTGATAGTATAAGGCAAATTTAAGCTTTTTTATCTATAGAAATTTTTATAAATAAAAAATTAAATCATTGAATATGATAACATATTTTGAATTGTTTAGGGATAAACCAACAAAAATGAAATTTTAGCAATTTGTTTCTAAAATATATTTTGGTAAAACTAACTTTTAGTAAGGGATAAGTTGGTTATTCAGTCCGTCTATGAAGGCTATTTCTCGATGTTAGTTTTATAAAACATTTTAATTTTTTTAATATAATATAGTTAACATCATGAAACTAGGTTCAAACTTACAGCACACAACTATCTAATAATTGATTGACATTTACTGACACGAAGAATTATTCAATTAGAATCTAACATGTACTCCTCCCAACTATTCTAACAACGGCGACTGAGACTCGGAAATGCTATTTAAATTTTTACCTGGATAAAATATAAATTTGTTGGCTTATTCCAACCATAAAACTATAGCCTCTACGATCTATTTTTTCACTAAATCTCCGTTATCAATCCAAGCTAAGATTTATCATGTTAAATTTTATGATGAATTTTATTAAAATAGATTTTTTTTTGTTACGTATTCATGTTCAGTTCATTTCACCGGAAGAAAATTAGCTTACGATGAGACATAAAAACAAATAACGATAAAATACAACTACGGATCTTTTCTGTTAGGATAGACAACAACAAAAAATAAAATCTGATAACAACAATATATTTCTGTTAGGATTCTATCTTATTTGTTTTCATAAAACTAGGATTCAATTTTATCCCGATACTTAAGAAGAAAATTAAATCTTTTCCAGCTAATTAAAAAACTTAGTTCACTGCTGCTAACAAGTTATAAAAGATATCAACACCGGTATAACAATTATTGTAGAACTTTATACGAAACAACAAAACAAAAAAAAGAGCTCAAGAAATCTGGATTCCCCAATTCCAATTCAGTTTTGCTGTCACTAATATCGTAATTTTAGTACTCTAAAAAGAATAATGAAGCCAGCGAACTATTCCTATAACCTAATGCTGAGTCCGCTCTGCAGATTGCTTCTAAAAACACTTTACACGCAGTCTCAAATTAGGGTCAGATCAATATATAAACAACCAAGCCTAGAGACTCAAAGATCGTATTGAACAAGTCTCAAATTAGGGTTAGATCAATATGTTATCGAAGTTGGATTGGGCGACTTAGTGAGTTTTTAGTTCGGTTAAACTAAATTGACTGTTTATTAGTTGATCTAAACTGTAGTGGTATATACGAAGCATCGCAACTGTGCAGAGAAATATTATACAGGTCCGAGTATTGCCTTTGCAACTAGATTAAGCATGGCTCTCCATTGGAACTTTGAAAATATTATACAATAAGTTTTTCTTTGAATTGCATTCGACAAATCAAACAAGCGAAAATGATTACATCCACAAATTAAATATTGCCACATCAATAAATCCAAAGTTCAAGTCTTTGAAGAAGTAGAAATATTAAATAAGTGTGTGTTTGTGTTCGAATGTCAGGAATAAAATTATTTGTGAGAGGAGATCGAGGTACGTACCATCCAAGCTCAGACATGGCGTAAGGGAGACCCAACACTCCGGCGCCGACCATGGCTGTGACATTATGAAAGGCAGAAAACCACCATTTAGCATTTCTGGACTTGGTGATAGGAAGCCAGTCATTCAGTTTCTGCTCCTTCGTTCTCGAAGACTCCTGCTTTTGTGATAAATCAGTCTCCATTTTTTCTTTGCTCCAATTCACCCTTAGGAATGCATATGATCGCCGGAGGTTATTTGTTCCTTTTATACCAAGGGTGAGAGGTTGGTTTTAGGGTTTTAAGGATTGTCCTAATAGTTAGTTTTAAAGATTTTGCAAATATTTTCAGTATGCGGATAAGTTTCGTACCTCCATTGAGAATAATTAAATATTAAATCATCTTTATCAGTAATATTTACAATAAGTAAGGATTAATGATAACGAATTTGTGCATATATATTTCAGTAAATAAGAAGGAAATGTGGAAAATATATTTCAGCCAAGTCGATTTGATTTTGACAAACAGTAGAATTGTCCATAAGGTTTCAGAACCATTTTTCCTACCTATTTAAGTCACTGCTACTCTAGACATGTTTCAATAGGAAAATACTTCATGTAGAAATTAAAAGACAAGAAGGCGTATTCTTTCATAAAAAATATTTTGTTGAAGTAGGAATAAATATCAAACAATACCTTATATTTGTTCAATATATACTTCAAATTCTCACGTTTAATATCATGAACTTTTTAACGTGTACAGGTCGACCACCCACAGCACGGGACATCACGCCCCCCTCACTCTCTCATGTGCGACGTGTCGCTCGTGGATTGGCGGGACACCAGAGGACGCCTGACGTAGAGCGCACTCCCGCACTACGTTGACGCTCCCGTTTGTGTGGTGCTCTCAAAATGGTTCGCGTTGTTTTTTTGAAATTATCACACTCAAAATTTGTAAGTCATAAATTAAAAAATTATTGGTATATATCTTATATCCTGAAATCAATTTCAATCAACTCAATTGCACTATAGAATAATATGTTTTGGATCTCCAAAAAAAATTTTGTGCTCTCAATTTTTGTAATTTTAATTTTTTGTTATGATTATTGAATATGGAAACTCAATCACAGTTATTAATTAAAGGAAATGTTGAGAGAGGTGCTTTGGATAAGTTCACCCGTAAAAAGCAAAAGCTACTAACACTAGAAATAGAAACGAAACAATAAAATTAGGAAAAGAAGGGGAATAAGGGTAAAAAGCGACTTTTTCATTTTAGGTGGATCTTATGCTTCCAATTGACAAGATACGTGGAAAGATTAAACAACATTAATGTTGATAAGAAGCTGTCCCAAAAATTTTAACTAGATAATACAAGTTAGATCGAGAAGACTGAATTAAAAAATAGATAAAATGAAGTAAAGTAAAACTCCACCGAAAGAGAACTAGCAAAAATAAAAATAGAAAGGAACCAAAATAAAGGAGTAAAATTAACAAACGAGAAGATGCCACCAACGACAAGTTGAAAATGGATCAGAAACAAAACCGTGGTTGTCTAGTGAGTTGAGTTTAATAGTATATTTTTTGCATGATAAAATTGTGAGGTTTTATTTCTGAATTTGATGACTACATATATGTACTAGTTGGAAAATAAAGAATGGGAAAAAATAACGAAGCTAACTAGAAATAAGTAAAGGTTATGAGTATAAACTGTAGGTATGTTATTAATATTACACGGAACATAATAGTATAACCCATCCCCATCGATTATCGGATAGTTTCTCTAATTTGGGTTTGGGTTTAAGTTGAGCTAACCAATATTGTACGTCTCTTTAGACAATCCTAGATAACATGTCTTCATATAATAGATAACACTTGAAGTTTAAATAAACTTATCTAGGTTTAATTTCAAATCCAAAATAATCTTGAGCTGATTAAGAAAATTGTCGCAATAGCCCCAGCAGTCGATGACTTCCGGATTTTGCCACAGCCCTAGCAATCGCTGGGTGGCTAACGTCTGCTGGGTGGCCGAAGAACATGAACAAAAAATATAACGTGTTTCAATTTAATGTCCATGTTTACAGTAAAAAAAACTTTTATTGATAAAAGCGAGTCACATTTACACAATCCTAGATAACATGTCTTTATATAGTAGATAACACTTGAAGTTTAAGTAAACTTATCTATGTCTAATTTCAAATCCAAAATGAATCCTAGGCTAATTAGGAAAATTGTTGCAATATCCCCAGCAGTCAATGACTTTCGGATTTTGCCATAACCCTAGCGATTGCTGGGTGGCCAATGTCTGCTGGTCCATTAATCTCGCCAAATCCCAACAATATCTACCTTGGCAAGAAATCATCCCATTCGAGAAATCATGAAGCTCTACTTGAACTTCAACAAACTCTATCTTGATGGAATACTCCGCCTCATGAAGAACTATGAAAACTTGTGAAATAAACTCGACTCTCCCGACTCCTCCACGAGCCATAGATAACTAACATCATCAATAATATCATCTCAACTTTTTCATGTCTCTTTGTTCAATTACTTGGAGCTAGCCTCTAAGCTCAAATTTTCGAGCTTGCTTGGCTTATTTCGTTCAATCTTTATCGAACCTGAAATAGCAAGTCCACCTGCAAAACCAATAGTGTGACCAATAGATGTAGCCTTTATTATCTATTTAGTCCCATGCTCCACAATCTCAAATTACTTTTCTTGTTGGACCACCTTACCTTAAATAAATACTATTTAACATAGTATACAATGAACAACCTTTTGTTCTACCTTTAGAACCTTCAACATGCTTTGAACTCCAAAATTTACTCTTGAATGAGACACCTGATCTGTGTGTGATATCATCAATGACTTTGTATGCTCAATGCCAAACCTATCAAATACTTTTGACGTATATGTCCTTTTAGACAACCATAGCAAAACTTAGCTAATAAAACTTTTCTAAGATAACTATGCCTTCATGAAGTAACCATAGATTGCTATCAATGTCCCTACATATTCCAACTCTACTCAAATTATCCATGTCAAGATTTTGCTTCCTTATGCAAACCAACCTCACATGACTTGAAATTTTCACCTCTCCATGGTACACAAGGATGCGACTCTACTTATAATAGTGTCCCTACTAACATGTAGGTATTTCGGACTAACATGTAGCTTCTAAGCTTGCTTGGCTTATTTTCTCCAATCTCCATTGAACCTGAAATAGCAAGTCCACCTTCAAAAGTAATATTGTGATCAATAGATGTGCCCTTTATTATCTGGTTAGCCCCATACTTCACAACCTTAAACTACTTTTTCTGCTGAACCAACTTGCCTCAAACTAATACTATTTATCATAGCATACAACATACAACCTTTTATTCTATGTAGTAGAACCCTTAACATACTTCAAACTCCAAAGTTTGGTCTTGAGTAAGATACCTGATCCGTGTGTAATATCATCAAGTACTTTGCATGTTCAATGCCAAACCTATCAAACACTTTTGACGTGCATGTCCCTTTAAACAACCATAGTGAGACCCAGCTAATAAAACTTTTCTAAGATAACTATGATTTTCCATCAACCATGTCTCTACGAAGGAACTATAGCTTGAAACCATTGAGGAGCAATAATACTTATCTTTTTCCTCGAACTTCACATCAAATTTTCTCAAGTTGGTGATGAGCTGATTAAAACTATTGATATGCTAGCTTAAATTAGAGCACTCTTTCATCTTGAGCTTGCAATATCATTGCTTAAGATAAATCTAGTTCGAAAGAGACTTAGACATGTAACTTGTCTCTAATTTCTTCCATACCTCAGTTGGTGACTCCTTATCTATCATGTGATATATCATATCATCTGCCAATTACAAATAAATTATTACCACCATCTTAGCCTCTATCACTTTCTACACTTGATCATTCATCTTCTTGGGATTTTTCTCTACGAGCGCAACGACCATCCTTTATTATACAAAGAGATCATTAACACACCTTTGCCATAACCCAAAATTTGACAAACTATTGAACTTCACAAAAGCAAACTTCACACCATTTGCTATCCTCTTCAACCTTTAAGTTATGATACCAGTTGTTAGAAATATATTAACACCAAGAACAATATTACTTAAAGAACACAAATATAAGATATAATGTGTTTCAACCTAATGCTTACGTCCATAGTGAGAAAAAAGAACTTTTGTTGATAGACGTGAGTTATAAAGCCTTACACCATCCTAGGTAACATGTCTTAATATAGTAAATAACACTTGGGGTTCAAATAAACCTACCTATGTCAAATTAAGTAAAAAATAAGTCTCGAGTTCATTAGAAAAAACTATCGCAACAACCCCCATCGATCACTAACTTTCAGATTCTATCACAACCTTAATGATCGCTAGGTGGCCAGCGAGTGATGTCCCATCATCTTGCTACATCCCAATAAAAGGTTAGCTTTTAAAGCCTAATATTAGTTCATAGAGTTACAATAGATAAAAAGAAAGTACATGGATAATAAACTAAATACATTTAAACTAGCCATGATAACATAGAGCATAGGCAAAGTAGAAGAACCCATTGAATATAAAGTAGTAGCATAGTTGGTATTTATGGCTAAGGATATGGCTATAAGATCCGATGTCCTCTCAAAAGAGGAAAGCCAAATCGAGAATATGCTAAGCACAAAGGTAGCTGACAAACATAGAGCGACATCAAAGAAGTAACTCTACATAAATGAGCACTCTGATAAAGAGTGGAGTTAAGGTTGCAGAGGCTACTAAAGTTGAGGTTTGATGTGCAGAGGTTAGTATCAAAAATATACTCAAGTCACTAACTAATTATTTTATCCAGAGAAATATTATCTATTAATTGTGAACTCATAAATTGTTTACTTGTCACTTGGTGCCTTGAGATAATTGAGTTAAAAGGTGTGATCCATTCTCTTGTAGATGCTTTTCTGCCGAGAGAGATGTTTTTTTTGCCCTTTCACATCAAAATTATATATTATTATAATATAATAGAAAAGTCTACATACTTACTTTGTAGATTCACTTTTTCATAACAAAGTACTTTGTAATTTCAAATTATTAAGTTGGTCATCGTGGTTAGCAAAAAAATTCATAGGTAAGTTTAAAGCAGCTACCATTTTCATCGTGGTTACCAAACCTTTGGCCCTGCCCAACCTTATCACTCGAAGCCAGAATTCTAGATTCTCTTTCATCCACAAGTAACTGATGAATATCTTTAGAATCTTTATGTCAGTAACCTATTATTGCTATGGCTCAACCATCATAATAGGCAACTTCTTCTTAGGCTCGTCCGAGGATGCAGAGCTCGTGAATGCCATGCTCCTACTTAGTGTGTCCAAATGAGAGGTAAAATCTAAAATTCTGCTCCCTGGGCGGTAGAAGGGGGTAGGGTTTAAAGAGGTCAAGAAGGAAGCACGGAATTTGGAACGAAGGATGGTGGAGAAGTAGAGAGAGGGTGACAGCAATGGAGAAGTAGAGAAGTCGTAGGACCTCAAGAAATTGGAAACCGACAACAACAACAGGTTGCGAACATGAAGATTTTGAAAACACTCGTAGGTTACTTGTGGATAAAAGGGAATCTGGAGTTTTAGCTTTAATTGATAGGACTGGGCTGGGTAAGGGGTTCAACGACATCATTGGATATTAGCAGCGAGTGATTGGAGAGAATAGCTCCCAAAAAATGTTTTTGCAAATCATAAGGGCAAATTACTAATTTAAAACTATCAAATACCTCATTGTGAAAACATGAAACTACAAAGTATTTATGTGGACTTTTTCCATAGTATAATTTTTCAAATTTTTTATATTTATTTTTTCCACCGCTGCCCAATTGTGGAGGCTTTAGTGGGGACATATATTTCTGGCTTACCTTGGAAGCCGAGACAACCAATGGAGATATCCCAAGAAGCATGTCTTTTGGTTTAATAGGTACCAAGTAGCCAGCCTTGCACTATAATGAATTTTTTCCTTTTTCCAAGCCTTAGCCCTTCCCAGACTGTTGTCCTAAGCTACTAGATTTGATACAAAGTGAAGAGAATGCCTGGTCAAGAGAGAGAATGAGAGTGGTAGATCCTCCAGCTGTCCGTGTCTCGCAAGAGGATAGTTTAACTAGGTAATTCATTCACGGGTCTATCATGGATTGACTCATTAACAAAACTGAGAATGACTTGCATGTACCAATCGTTTATGGCTTTGGTATTTGGATATCAATCAAGGTTAATTGTTACTGCTAGTTTAGTGCTTTCTTGTGTTTTGGTTGTTTATGTTGTGTGCTTTTGTTCATGTCTGTTATGAATTCTAGCCAGTGTTATTATGCATGTATGTTTTTGACTTCAAACTATTAATTTTTATTCGATAAATTAATTTGAGATAAGTTGTTTTTATAGATAGTTTTATAGTTCATCCTCGTAGAAAAATTCAAATTCTTGAATAGAATAAAATATGCTAAAATACTCGCCAGAGAATTAGTTGGGAATGGAGAGAACCAATCAAGATTCAATTTTATCGGGGAAGGTGCCAATCGAAAGGGGAACATTCAGTTTTTGGGGTTCTTGCTATGAACTCTAACGATTTGGAAGCGACCATTAAAGAAGAAGAAGATGACATGGAGTGGGCATCCGAGATGGCAAGAAATGATTCAGTGACACGTAAGTACATGAGCAAATCGAAGGATGGCACGTAATAAGTCTAAGGACTGAAATACAATTTTCTAATGACTGAAGTATTATTTTTGGGTAGTTATTTAGTAATTTGTCTTCTCGTAACTTTGTTTTTTTCTAGAGATTGGTACTCCA
>SOPF01025502.1:0-10881 GCA_012979155.1 Hypericum perforatum
TGATAGACGATCTAATTATTCGGATCGATAAATCGAGAATAGAAATTGTTCTAAGTGTCTTCTAAGCTGTGAATGAACTAATCCTATGATTGTTGTATATATTATGGAGGTACTAGACTTGAGTGAAATACGTTGATGCAGAAGAAAACATACAGCACGACAACAAGACGATGTTTAGCGAAAACCCTAGTTTTATTTTATCAAAATCAAGTCACCGAAACAAGGTACGAAGCGCTTTTTATATAGAGCAACAAGAGTCCAACTCCTAATAAAATAGTAAACCCCAACAGCAAAGTAGGAAACTAGGAGAATCCTAAATAAAACTATCGCCTTATTTAAAACATAAGTAAATAAAGCTAGATTAAGAAAATAATAATGCTAAATTGTGCCTTCCAATCGTGTCATGCGATCGTACACGTCTAAAAATAGAAGAGCAGCTTCATCTCCATCACACGCCAATTATTTTACCTTGAGCTTGAAAATTGGAAAAGACGACAAGGAAACCGGCTGAGTGGCCACGAATGTGATAGAGTCACAATATGGATATTCCCGGAACGATCCAAATGGGTTTTTCCTTTCCCTCTGTCCAGGCCCCTTCCGATTCTCCCAGCTGCCACCACTTGAATTCCTTTTCATCTTCTACTATTTTAATCTAATACTATTTTTTAGAAGGAAACTTTTACTATTAAATCGCATTTAGAAAACATATCTCTTAATATATTTTTTTATTTGTAAATCCAAAATTTTCACAAATAATTTCAGAAGCATCTTTTCTCTTAGCCTTTGGTATTCTCCCTTGTTTATTACCCCCTTATTCCCCCAACCAAAATCGTGGCTAAATCAGTATATCTTACCATTTTCATGCTTTTACGTGCCCTTTTTAAGATTCCTTCCCTTCTTCTACAATTTTTGTCAAATTTCGATCACACTTGTCAGCCAATGAGGGCAAGTATTAGATGCCATATCCCAGTGGATTGTTAACCATAAGATGGATATGCCTTTTCTCCGGTATCACATCAGATGCTGTTATCACTTGATTGCGGTTAACATACTTTTGTTGTCACTTGAGTCAAGAGAACAAGGTAGCCGATGCGGCACACATCACATCAGATATCCTTTTGTCTAATTGTATTGTATTTTGATGTGTCGCTCACTCTTCATGTATTGACGCCTATGCCGAAGACTTGAAAATGGTAACCATCCCTCGTATGAAAAAACATTAAACCCATAATTACTTCTCTTAGGAATTAAACTATGGAACTTTGTCACTAAATTACGTTTACTTAATGAAAATGGATGTTTCGTCCTTATGGTCGCTAAAGTACATCTGGTGATCGAGATTCAATAATCACACGGCCAATTAGAATTAATTACGACTTTAGCATTATGTGTATAAGTTTGAACTTTGATAGAACTAAGGATGTAGCAGCAAGGTCATGTGCGAGTGAATAGTTTGGGAATTCGCCTTGTGTTGGGTTATGGAGCTTGAGGGTGAAGGTAATGAGCGTAGGAACGAGTGAAGATCACATAGCAAGACTAGTATATGTCAACTTACCTGGCGCACGCCGGGCAATGGAATCACAACGCGTACGGATCCAACACAAGGTGAGTTGTATGTGACAGAACAGGAAACCTAGTAGAAAAACTCTTAATTTGTAGCGTTTCATTCAATTTGACAAAATAAAACACAAAATGTTATGTCTCTTTCTTTTGATCTTTCTCGCATAACTATTGTTCCAAACCCAATGTCTCATTTGAGACTTGGACGTTAATGTACCAATTTTCTTTTCTTTGATTAATAAAAGCCTCCATTTATTAACAAATTTTGTTGAATGGTAATGAAAGATCTTATCATAAGTTTTAACGTGTTCCATTTTTCTCATGTTGTCCGTGGGCATCCCTGCTTCCGGTTGATCTGCCTATTGGCTCAGAATAACCGAATAATAATATTCAACATTTATCACTTGGATCAAATCTTCAGGTTGGTATTAAATCCAAATGTTCTAAATATAGAAAATTTTAAAAAGTAGAGAGAGAAATAAAGAAAAAAAATTAAATACCAATAAATGTTTAGCCCTTCTATAAATGACCTTCCTTGTCAAACGTCCAATTCGGTTTCCAGGACCAAACACACTCTCCTAAAAAACAAAACAAAAGGCAAATAGTTTCAAAGTGAAAAATCCTCTTAGAACAGGTTACACAATAATCAAACTCCATCTTTCCAAAGGTAACTTAGACCCGAAGGCTTTAAATCATTGAAATTAGTTATTACATCCGCCGGTGGAGCTTAGGTCGGATTTTACTCCGACCGAGAGACTGAGGGGAAATGGCTGGAAATGATTGGATAAATGGGTACTTGGAGGCCATCCTGGACGCTGGAAGCGGCATGAAGAAAAATGGAGATGGGAAGCTGAAGGTGGGCAAGTTTAAAGATATGAAAGAAAAGGAAGACAATCTGTTTAGCCCTACCAAGTACTTTGTGGAAGAGGTTATCAACAGCTTTGATGAGACTGATCTTCACAGGACTTGGGTTAAGGTAGTCCTTGTTCCCCTTGCCAACTTTATTTTGTAGTACTTGGTACTGGGATACCTAGTAAATCAACTTTTTACGAAGAATGACAAAATTATCAAAAAATTATATAACACCGATGTATTTACACGGCTCATATTTGAGAATTCGATTAAGCTGCGTCACCCTCTTACTTAACACCATACCAATATAGTGGATACAGTAGTAATTAACTTTTATGATTTTATATAAAATATGAAATTCTTACGCTGTTGTTTGTAATTAACTTCTTTTTTTTCTTTAACTCATCAAATTTATATTTATTGTGTCGTTTAATTAGTAAAAAAGTTTTTTTTTTGTTTTGGAAATAAGAATTTAGTTTATCCAAATAAGGTGGAACTGTTAGGGACGCAAGCCAAGTACGTGCTAGTAAAATTATTGTTTTGCCACTTTTTGAAAAACTTGAAGTATATTTCTGATAACTAATTGTTCGTATTAATAAATGCATGATGCATATATGTATTTAATATATAAAATACTATAAAGTCTTCATGGATTAATAAAATTAGGGCTCCTTTAATTTGTTTCATGCCGAGATTTTATAACTTTTTATAGATAATTTTTTATACTAATTATTACATCCGCTCAATATTGTATATTAAATCTCCATCGATTTATATATTACTTGTGCGGATAAGATGTCATCATAAAATTTTTCACGACAACACATAACAGGTTGTAAATTTTCAAGGGTAGTCGCCAAAATTATATTTTCCCCTCGAATCAGCATAGCTTCATTAATTTTTCTGCTATTCCCTCCGTATGAAAACGAGTCTCATTAGTAACAGATTTAGATTTCTTTATTTTAAGTAGTTGAGAAGAATATGTGCTAAAGTTGAAGGTTGTAGCCATACAGGGACACATTTGGAAAGTAGCCCGAATTGCATGTGCACCTTCTTGCAAATGGAAGAATACTAATATGTTTACTTGAAGAAGCATCAGATTTCCTTTTGTTTGGCATCCACAGATGTCACAATATGGCTACAAGACGAAACTTTTTTATATTTGGACTTTTACCGACGCCAATTTTCGTCCACAAGACACGCCCATGAAAATTGATTTTTTGCATTAAATCACATATTGTCGTCCATTTGTTTCGAAAATTGGTTGGTCTGGAAAGTTAATTAAATTAGTATCATGCATATGTAATCCATGCAACGACGATCTTATTATCTTTAAAAAAAATGAAGACCTTGTCTTATCAGATAGTATCTCAAAACAATATCTTGGACTTTGGTGTTTCATTGTGTACTATATGATTAACTGATATGTATCATTTTTGTATGATCAACATAACGGCCATGAGTTGGCTTCAATATTACACAAATTAACACTGTCTAGTTGCCAATATTTTATTTGCAAAAGTATTTATTATTTGGTTTCCATGTAAATTACTTATTCTTTTGATAAAATTTGTTGGAGTTATAATGAAATTAACACAACTTAAAATATGTTGTTACAAATAAATGTCATAGTCTTACCAAACATAAGAATGTAATAATTTGGAAATGGATATCTTTTTGATAAAATAACCAAACATAAAAATGTGAAGTTGTAAATAAATTTTACAAAATATTTCTTAAATGCACAGGATGCGTGTGTTGTTGCAAAGAAACCCAGCAAAAGCTTAAATTTAGGGTGGAGTCCAATTAATATCTAGCAACTATACCATAGAAACCAATCAAAAACTATGAATTGATTGTAAGTTTTTTTTGGTGGGAATGAATTGATTGTAAGTTGGTAAATAGGTAAAGGATTCGGTTCACACCGTCATTTCTAAGCATATAGCATTCCGAAACTTAAAAGGGCACGTATAATATAAGGCGTGACATCCATAGAAAAGTTCATTTTAGCACTTTCCAGATTCATAAAATTTTTTATTTAATATTTTGTGGTTTAATTTTGTCTTAGTTGATGAATGTGATTTTTTAAATCTGATAATTTTGGTTATGAAGAATTCATAAAGTGAGATTTTAAATGTCAATATTTTAACAGGGTAAATTTGCCCCGCATGATATTTCCCATGTAAATACCACTCATATTTCTCTTTCTTATGTGGTCTTATGTGGCGATAATATGGCAACTAAAAATACACAATTTGAATCTTAATCTAACAAAACTTTGCAGCACTAAAACCCCAAAGCGAAACAGAAATATTTCATATCCAAAACTTAGGGATAGAGATTTACTTGGATTACAATTGAAATTGAACTTTTTATTTTCAACATCAGCGCCACCAAGATATAAACCTAACATTGAAAGGTAGTTAGGATAAATTATAGATCAAAATTTTAATTGTTTGAATTAACTCTCATTTCTATTGTAACATGCATATTAGTATACATATTAGTTTTTTATAGGTAAATTATTATACTTATTTACTGATTAAATATTGACCTCCACTAAACTAAATATCTGTTTAGCAACACTCAAAGGAGAAAAATTGAATGGAAATGCGAAGGAACTTATGAAATAAAAGGGTGAAAATTGAATAATAAAGTTTTGTGGTGGTAACAGGTAATAGCAACAAGGAATTCCCGAGATCGTAGTAACAGGCTGGAGAATATGTGCTGGCGCATTTGGCATCTCGCCCGCAAGAAGAAGAAAGTTAGATTCCCTCGCTACATCGTCTCTCTTTTTCCATTTCACTATTTAACTTTTTGTAGGACCTCTTGGAAAAGGTCTTTTTTGATGAGTGGTATTTTTATACATATATTATGTCATTTTTTCCAGGAAACTTTATGCATAGTTATACATTGCCAAAGTTTAAAATCTTAATTTTTTGTCGAATTATATAATATTTTGTATCGTTATACTATACGTCATTTAATATATATATATATATATGATGTCTTTTATTTTTCACATCTATCTATTACTATTTGTTATCAATGTATGTGATGTTAGTTTTTTATTTTTAAAAATTCCATAAATTTTGGTTCAATATAGTTGTATGTAATGCCATAAACAGTGTAAAATGAGTTCAATAATTATCTTATAAAAAAATGCAGTAAACCAAAAGTTACCTGTGGTACATGTGCAGTAATATGTGTACATCAGAAAGATGAGAAAGAAGGAAAACTTTAAACAAAAATTATCTTTTTCAAAATTTTATTATAGTGAAAAATATCAAAATGGAACCAAAAATATTCTAATTCAATAGTTAAAGACTATTTTCAAGCTAAAATTTCCAACCCCAATAAAAAAGATACTCGATTCATTCTATCTTTTTGTTGTGTATTGAAGTATATCGTCTATTCATATTTTGGGTCACTCCAGAAACTACTCGTATCATATTTTTCCAAGCAACAAGATACTTATTTACAAAAAAAAAAAAGATACTTATTTATAAAAATTTAAATGAACAAATTATTTTAGTTTTATAAACCAAATTAGATTAGTTTAGTATTGCCAAACTTTTCAGACATTATAATCTGGTTTAGATTTCAATATAACTAACCAGAGACCTACTCAGCGAAGCAGACATCAACAGTTGAGCTGTTAACCCTTTCAGCTGAACTATGAAGATGTTCGTTCACAGGTAGCGTGGGATGACGAACAGAAGCTCGTGAAAAGGCGGATCGAACGCGAGCAAGGGCGCAACGATGCAGCCGAGGATCTGTCCGAGCTATCCGAGGGTGAAAAGGAGAAAGGAGATGCTACAACACCTTCCGAACCTTACAAGGAGTTCAGCAGAATCAACTCCGAGCTCAAAATGTGGTCCGAAGAAGGACAAGAGAAGCCACAGCAACTCTATATTGTCCTCATCAGGTAATAAGTTTATGCACTCTTCCGTTGGTGACAATGTCGAACAGATTCTCATATCTGCACCAAAACATGTATTTTACGTTATATGGCATAATTGATATGTTTATGTTTTAGATTTATGTTTATTTGGAAGTGAAATTATATGCATGAAATCCTTCAGGTTCGGTCGTGAATATTAGCTGTATGTTCGTTTTGCAGTTTGCATGGGTTGGTCCGCGGAGAGAACATGGAACTCGGGAGAGATTCGGACACTGGTGGCCAGGTGAAGTATGTTGTTGAGTTAGCTCGAGCTCTGGCGAATACAGAAGGGGTATATCGCGTGGATCTCCTAACCCGACAGATAACCTCGCCCGAGGTAGACTTCAGCTATGGCGAACCGATCGAGATGCTGTCCTGCCCACCTGATGGAAGTGGAAGTTGTGGAGCCTATATAATCCGAATCCCCTGCGGTTCCCGCAACAAGTACATACCAAAAGAATCGCTCTGGCCGTACATTCCGGAGTTTGTGGATGGCGCGCTCAATCACATTGTGAGCATGGCAAGGGCATTAGGTGAACAAGTCAATGAAGGGAAGCCAACTTGGCCTTACGTGATCCACGGCCACTACGCAGACGCAGGGGAGGTCGCGGCGCATCTGTCGGGTGCGCTGAACGTGCCCATGGTCCTGACGGGGCATTCGCTTGGAAGGAACAAGTACGAGCAGTTGCTGAAGCAGGGGAGGCTTTCCAAGGAGGATATTAACTCAACATACAAGATCATGAGGCGAATCGAGGCCGAAGAGTTGGGGCTCGATTCTGCTGAGATGGTTGTGACCAGCACAAGGCAGGAGATTGAAGAGCAATGGGGTCTGTATGATGGGTTTGATCTAAAGCTGGAGAGGAAACTTCGGGTTCGAAGACGCCGCGGAGTTAGTTGCCTCGGGAGATACATGCCAAGGATGGTGGTATGAACACTAAATCTGAGCATACGAATTTAGTTGCCTCGGGAGATACATTAATGCATCAGCGCGCACCTCTGATCACAATTTTTTGATCAGGTTATACCGCCCGGGATGGACTTCAGCAACGTCAAAGCGCATGATTCGCTCGAAGGTGATCTCAAGTCGTTAATAGGACCCGACAGAGCGCAAACCAAGAAGGCTCTACCTCCAATATGGTCCGAGGTAATACCGTGGACCATATTGGAATGCAGCTACAGATTCAGCAGTCTACCTGATAAATTTCATTCATTCTGTGCAATGCAGGTTATGCGATTTTTCACCAACCCGCACAAGCCAATTATACTTGCATTGTCCCGTCCGGACCCAAAAAAGAACATCACGACGTTAGTCAAGGCTTTCGGGGAGTGCCAACCTCTTCGCGAGCTCGCGAATTTGGTAAATTTACGCATCTCTCGGCAGCTTAATGTCGCCAAAAATGTCGAGTAATAAGCTCACATTTCTTTCTTGTAGACTCTGATACTTGGAAATAGAGATGACATTGAGGAGATGTCTAGTAGCAGCTCAATTGTTCTCACAACTGTGCTCAAGCTCATCGATAAATATGATTTGTATGGTCAAGTTGCTTTCCCTAAGCACCATAAGCAATCCGATGTTCCGGAAATATATCGCTTCGCTGCGAAAACAAAGGTACTAGTGCATTCCATTTAATAGGAAGCAAAGAGAATCCAACATGGGAAGTTGCTGTATGAGCATCGTCTCGTCAGTGTCTCGATACCTGTTGGGTTCCTAACCATAATAAATGTTGATGGCCTTGTTCTTGAAGGGGGTTTTCATTAATCCAGCTCTGGTGGAACCCTTTGGACTCACAATCATAGAGGTAACAATTTCGTTCAATGGAAAATAAGCAAACCAATATGAATATAGTAGTGTTTCTTGTACTTCAACTGCCAAAAATAAGATCAATTAGTGTTTATCTAATATATTATGCAGGCTGCCGCATATGGTCTACCGGTCGTCGCGACGAAAAATGGCGGACCAGTGGATATCTTGAAGGTAAAACATGTATAAATTTGCTTATATATTCGAAGCTGCAACTAATGAACCAATATTTTGTTCCAGGCACTCAACAATGGCCTTCTCGTGGATCCGCATGACCAAAAAGCCATTGCAGATGCCCTCCTAAAGCTCGTAGCCGAAAAGAACCTCTGGTCTGAATGCAGAAAAAATGGCCTGAAAAACATCCACAAGTTTTCCTGGACAGAGCACTGCCATAACTACCTCTCCCATGTCGAAAACTGCAGAACCCGCCATCCGAAAACACGGCTTGAGATAACACCAATACCCGAGGAGCCTATGAGTGACTCTCTGAGAGATGTGGAGGACTTGTCTCTGAGATTCTCTGTAGAGGCAGACTTCAAGCTTAATGGAGAGCTGCTCGACCCAGCAGCGCGACAAAAGAAGCTTGTCGAAGCAATCACGAATGCAGCCTCTCCCAATCGCAATGCCAATGTGGCGTATAGCCCGGGTAGAAGACAGTTCCTCTATGCCATATCCATAGATTGCTACACCAGCAATGGAGAAATCTCAGACAAGCTTCAGGAAGTTGTCAAAAAGGTGGTGAAAGCTGCAGGGCTAAAGCTTGGATTGGGTAGGATTGGCTTCGTACTGATGACCGGATCGAGTCTGAAAGAGACGATGGAAGCCTTGCGAAGCTGCCCGATGAATGTAGAAGATTTCGACGTGATCGTATGCAACAGCGGATGTGAATTGTACTATCCGTGGAAGGATACGGTCGCGGATGCTGAGTATGAAGCCCATATCGAATATAGGTGGCCCGGTGAGAACGTGAGATCGACTGTCGCGAGGCTGGCAAAGATCGAAGATAGCGAAGATGATGAGATCGTCCAGTGTGTTCAGACAGGTAGTAGCAACAGATGCTACTCGTACAGCATCAAACCAGGATCCAAGGTAAGGACATTGTCTGATGGTTTGAAACTTTGTTTAGTCCTCTGCTAAAAATGACTTCTGCATATTAGAACTGAGGTTTCTTGATTTGTATTGGAAATTTTAGTTATTTCGAAAGTTCAATATTTTTAATGCAAATAAATTCGTATAACATTCATATTTAAAATCAATTTTAATTTTTCATTACGTAAATTTATGTGTATGCTTTAAATGGTTATAATGATATCCAAGAAAAACCACTTTGCTTGCCTTTCTTTGGGTTTTCTCCATTGTTATTTACTTGTTAATTATAAGCTAACATAAGTTCAATACTTAGAATGATATGTCTAATGCTGGGAACTACACTACATTGCTTCTATGCATGATATAGTTCTAAAATATTTTGTATTTTCTGCTAAAATTTCCAAGTTTTCCCACAAATTGCAGGTTCGGAAAGTTGGTGATCTTCGACAAAGGCTTCGAATGCGAGGGTTTCGATGCAACCTCGTATATACTCGAGCAGCCACAAGGCTGAATGTGATTCCTATGGTTGCATCAAGAATACAATCCTTGAGGTAAATGGATCGGAAATTTCTGAATGCTAAGTGTTGAAAATGGCAAACTAAATCCAAATTTTGTTCTACAGGTATGTTTCAATAAAATGGGGAGTGGATCTCTCCAAAGTTGTGGTCTTCACCGGCGAAAAGGGAGACACAGATTATGAAGACGGACTGGCCGGGCTTCACAAGACCATTGTCATCAAAGGGTCTGTAGAGCACGGCAGCGAAACGCTTCATCGCGGTGAGGAAAGCTTCAAGACGGAAGATAATGTCCCGATCGACAGTCCGAACGTTAACTTTGTGGACGAAAACTGCGAAGCTCACGACATCTCGGCAGCATTGGAAGCTCTGGGGATCAAGTGATCGTTTTGAAGTGTTGCTGCAACTTTGTTATGTTTTATCTTTCTTGTCAAGAGTTTGCTTTTTACATGTATGGTTTTGGACCATGCAATAAACCACATATATAGGAACTACAACACTTCACACAAACCAAAACCTTTGAATTTCTTGGAATAATAATCTTCTCATCAGCTTCGCAGAAATATAAACAAACATAAAAGAAAACAAATGTCTATCTTCATTTTTTGAGAAATATATGTCTGTCTTTCTTAGTGTTGCAATAAAATTGTATCAATAGTATGATTCGTACACTGACAAGAATACAAGAGATGATTAATGTTACTTCTCAGACCTCCTAATATTAGAATTCAAGTAGAGAGGCTTCGCACTTCAGATATTTGATTGGCAATGAAGACAACACTCTTCTGTCCAAAGTCTTGTTTTATGTGACGGACGGTTAACCAATTCACACATCTTTATAACAATGAGTATAGTGGATTCTATGTAAACTGAAAGTTTGGTCCCCGAAATAATAACTTTCTTCTGTTTAGGGCTGAGAAAGGGCTTGGATTCTGTCACAAGTACACAAAATTAGAGAAGTTGAGATAAAAAATTGTTGAGAATTATTTCACATTGGTTAAAATATGTAGTATCGACTAATCTATAAATATTAAAAATTCACTAACCCATTACTTTAAAATTTTGTATTGGATGCAAAGATTTTAGCGAAATCAAAGATTTGATAACAATAGACAAGCATG